>WAAF01018364.1:9228-22204 GCA_013400475.1 Tricholaema leucomelas
TTTTTTTTTTTTTTTTGGTGTGTGTGTGTGTATGTGTGGTTTGGTTTTTTGCTTCCCTGTTTTGTTTTGTTTTAGATTCCACAATATTCTTATGTAACTCAAATAGTCTGCACAATCCATCTACAAGATAGGTACACAGTCATTGCTTTTTTCCTGAGGGATGTGATGTTCCTAGCGTATTTAATTGGGCTGCAATATGACTGAAAATACAAACTTGAATGCGTGTTTGCATTCAGAAATTTCTCTTGCAGGTGTAGTTTGCATTTGAAAATCTAATTTTAAAAGGTAGGCTTTAAAAGTTGTTTTTTTAAAAGCTGTATCAATATATTTATTATATACTATTAAATACACATACACATATTTATGTAATGCTAATAAAAGATTAACATACAAGTCTTTTTTGAAGATGTGATGTACTTCATGACACTAAAAAAGAATGTCTGATATCATTATTGTAATATATTTTCACATTTTTCTCTAGAGGCTTTAAACAGGTTCGGGCATCTTTGTATGAGAAACAGTGCAAATATAACAAGAGATAAGCCACATTATGCCCTAAGAACTACTTTAGAAAAGACCACTCAGCATCAAAGATGTATCTGGCATAAAATAAGCTGCAAGGTATCTTTTTTATTTTCAGTTTGTGTGAGTCAGGGATCGCTCTTTTCCAGCTCACTGATCTTTCAGCCTTGTGTGTCTGCACAACTGAAAAAACTATTTCTAACAAAAGAGAAATGCAGATGGATTTGTGTTTCCAGCAGCAGTTGTAGAACAAAATACTCATATATGAGAAGCTAAAGGACCTCATAAGAATGTGAAAAGTGTAAAATCCAGTGTCCAGAAGGAGATGTAAAATAAACTTCACTAAAAAGTCATCTATTTAATGCCTTTGTAACTTGTGTGTTTTGGCAGCAATGTACAATACTTTCTGGTTCTATTAATATGTTCATATATTTAGACATTAGCAAACTTCGACTTGTTTGTACAATACACTGGAATGCTTAGCTTCATTCTCAAAACTCCTTTTATACTTTGTCTGAAAAGTCAGGATTCTTGAATTATGAGAATAGGATAGTGTCATCAGGTTTTTTCCAGTCTTGTTTCCTGCTACTGATCACAGTCAGTAACAGGAAACAAGACTGGAAAAAAACTGCTAAGAGGAGGAGTACGAGAAGAAAAGTTGCCATAGTTCTTGCTCTTTGTATTTGTTGTCATCTTGCTGATACAAAGACATGGACCATTGCACATAACCACCAACTATGTACATGTATGCCAGTGAATCCTTCTTCCAGGAGCATATATTTCATGTTTATATGGCAGACATTAATGTTTTTTGTCATTTAAAATAAGTAATAGGGGCAAATCCCACTTTTCTTCAAGTGTGTTTTCTGCTTTAAGACTTCTGACTGATAGTTTTCTTTGGGTGGCGGTTAGTTCTCCTGCTGTGTTAAATATGAATCATTGCTTCCTACCCACAACCTCTGTGTCATTCAGCATTTCAGAAGCTTCTGTCACATTTTGCAGTCAGACATTATCCTTTTGTGGTAACAAATTCTAGTTCTTATCAGTGTGCTTTGGGTGTATTCACACAAAAGTTGTTCTCTTCTCTGACTGCCTCTTTTATAGTTTATATAGCACCCAGTCATGTAGCTCAATATTTTCTCATTTCAGACATCTTGAAATGCTTATCTTTACAGCTCTACAGACTCATGCAATTTCATGTATTTAGCTTCCCTGAAAACATAAAGCAGTGGGGAAAATGTCAGAAAAAATAAGATAGTGACATTATCTTGGAGATTATCTTTGAAAAGCAAAAGTGAACTATCATGTCTGATAATTTTACCCAGTTTAATCTTTATAAAAATAATGAAGTGTGTACATTCTTTAAAATAAATAATTTCAATCAAGACACTTCCAAACAGTACTGAAAGGCTAGTCAGACTAGACTCACTGAGTATTCAGATATATATATTGCAAATTGATCTCAATATCTACGGTCTGTTCACCCACAGAAATATATAGGTGATATCCCCACGCAGCCAATACTACTGTATGTAAAACACCTGTGCACTTGTACCTACCTGGAGTCAATGAGATGTAAATCAGCAAGACCTGTGTTTTGTGGGAGAAAGGTGGGTTGCTGAGTGAGATGCTCATCCCATTTTCAAACTCTCTCAACATGGTGAATCTTAAATTTAGGCACAAAAAATTGTAGAACAAGTGACTATAATGCACAGCCTTCCTCCTCTTCCTCCTCCTCCCTCTTTTTCTTCTTTTTCCTTCTTCTTTTCATTCTCCTCTTTCTCCTTCTCCTTCTCCTTTTCCTTTTCTTTTTCTTTTCCTTTTTTCTTTTCCTTTTTCTTTTTTTCTTTTTCTTTCTCTTTTTCTTTTTCTTTTTCTTTTTCTTTTTCTTTTTCTCCTTCTGCCAAGTTTCTCAAACTCAAAGAAGGCACACCGAGTGTCACCAGAATGTTGAGTCAGTCTCATTTAGGCTGCGTGGGAGCAGGAAAGACACGAGCTTATACCAATATGGTACATAGGAGGTCAATCCATTTATTGAAGCTAAGCATGATACTTATATCGTGGAGTTTGGTACAGGGGTGTGTACTTCTGATAGACTTACATAGCAGAATATGGGCTGTCCACACGCATAGAGGTAGACCTGACCAACTACCCCCCTTAATCCCCCTTTGCACAGCTAGCCACAACATTTGCTTGTTCCTAGGGCTAACCAGCCTGCCCCCTCTTTGAGGCCACCTCGCGCAGCTCAGTTCACAGCAGCTAAACTTTCCCAGCTTCTACCCAAGGACGCTTCCCCACAGCTGCACCTCTTATTAGTTCTCAGCCTGTTCATTTACTCAGCCCTGTTCAAACCCCAACATTCTTCTCCTTTTCCTTCTTCTTCTTTTTCTTCTCCTTTTCCTTTTCCTTCTCCTTCTCCTTTCCCTTGTCCTTCTGCTCCTTCTCCTTTTCCTTCTCCTTCTCTTTCTCCTTCTCCTTGTCCTTTTCTTTCTCCTTCTCCTTCTCCCTTCCTTTCTCCTATTCTTTTCTTTTTTTCCCATTTCTTTCCCTTTCCAAGTCTTTGGACTGTTGTAATAAACTAATATGATGACAAATAACTATTTAGCTGTTTTCTTATGTATGTTGCAGTATATGAATATATAGCTCATTCAAAAGACACCCTGAGATCAACAGGTAGGTTTTTTTTTAGTATTTCCCCTACCAAACAGACGGAACAAAGACATGTAATGTTGTTTTACATCATTTGATAACTTCACTTTGAAATTCAGATTCAATCCTAAACAGATTTTGAATCATCATGTAATGCAAGGACAGATGCCAAGGGATTTATGTAAATGTAATTATTTCGTAAAGATTAGATTGTATTGATTATTAATAAAAATGTATCACATGAATTTCTAATGATTTAGAAAGGAATACAAATACATTTATTTCTAGAGTTTTCAAAGTCATATGCTGAGAGGCATTTTTAGTTTATCTACTGTTGACAACAATAACCAGAGTTACGTTACAGTAATTACCCAAATTGTATGATCTAATGCATCTCTTAAAGTGGACTGCACTTAGGGGACTATATTGTTTGGGTTGAAAGAAAATAAAAATATAATTTTGGAACACATAAAATTTTAGCTATTGTTGGGCATCAGTTCTGCGTATCTTACACACAAAACGCTTATTCCACACCATGTATTATGCAAGAGCCTGGACACAGGAAAGTGTATAATTCTGCAACTGTAGAACAACAGCAACCAGGCTTCAACAACCAAAATAATTGCAAAGGTGCTCTTTCACAAAGCAAAGATTGTTGTTTGAAAGTGTAAAACAAAAATGCTTTCCTGTAAAGATGTGGCAAGTAAGATGTGATGTGCATTCAAGGTTAGAAGTGAAGTAACTCTGGATTAAAAGTGATGGTAATTTAGAACAAAAATACCTTTATCCACTTAAGTTCATAGAGTCGTAGAATGGTTTGCGTTAAAAGGGACTTCCAAAGGTTATCTAGTCCAACACCTCTGCAGTGAGTAAGGACATCTTTATTAGGCCAGGCTACCCAGAGCCTTATTGAGACTGACCTTGACTGTCATCAAGGATGGGGCCTCAACTACCCTGGGCAACCTGTTCCAGAGTTTTACAACCCTTAAGGTAAGGAACTTGTTCCTAATATCCAATCTAAGTCTACGCTTTTATAATTTAAAACCGTTGCCCCTCGTCCTATCACTACAGGCCTTTTTATACAGTCCCTTTCCAGCCTTCTTGTAGGCCCCCTTCAGGTACTGGAAGGCCACTGTTAGGTCTCTCCAGACCCTTCTCTTCTCCAGCCTAAGACACAGATCTCCCTCAGTGTGGTGCTCAAACTCCCTGATGATTTTGTGGCCCTCCTTTGGACCCAGTTCATCAGATCTTTCTTGTGTCTTTCTTGTGTCGAGAACACCAGAGCTGGACACAGCTCTCCAGGTGAGGTCTTACCATAGCAGAGTAAAGCGGCAGAATCACCTCTCTCCATCTGCTGGCCACATTTCTTTTGATGCAGCCTAGAATGAGATTGGCCTTCTGGGCTGCAAGCAAATGCACACTGATGGGTCATGTCCAGACTGTTAATAAAAACAATGTTAAACTCAACAACTCAACCTTGGCAAACTATTCCCAGTTGTCTTTTTTTATTTAATGCCAGAGATGAGTGCTGTTTGCTTAGATGTAAGGGAGGTGCATAGCTGGCACTTGGAAACAAAAAAGAGATTCCACTTTGCCATCTAGTCAGGAAGGAAGGGTAGAGCTCGTTGACCTTAGGCAGAACATTTCTTCTCTTAGAGATGGGGAAGCTAGGATGTCTCTTATTTTTGATTTGTCCTTGTCATCATTTGAAGCCACAAGCAAACCAGGTCTGGATGAGAAAGGTGATTCTTACCCATTCTGGAGAACAAGAATGAAAACACTGCAAGAACAAGAATGAAAACACTGGAGGGAGAGAAGAAGGGAAAGGGAGTGATTGCAATCAAGCACTGTTTTTTAAGCCTTTGATACCAGAATACAGAATAGAATAACAACATTCTGAGATGCCTAGATCCATCCTCTGGGGCGGATCTTGGTCCCTGTCATTTCTGAGGGGAAATGTGGCACTACTCAAACTATAACAGTCCTTTTGTGTTTTTCATGCCAAGAAGGAAGAAGAAAACATAAGAACTGTAGAACTGGCACAGAATCTGTTAAGTCTAAGGTTACTATTCTTCCTCTACCAACACCTTAATTATACCTTTCAGAGTTCTTTCTGACAATTCATCATATTGTAGTATTCTTGCTTTAAGAGAACTTGTTTGTTGGACAAACAGGTTCTGTTCATTTATGATAGGGCAATTAGACTTCACCAGAATCTTGTCTAATAATTACACAGAGGAAACAGAAAACCTCAATTAAATTTTAACAATGAGTGTGATTGTGCTGATTAGGACAATAGTGGTCATTATTCTATCACAAGACCTCTTGTTTATATCGTATGTTGCTAGTACCATGAAGCATATCTCAAAGTGTGTATCTATCTTAATTTGTTAATTTCTCCTGTTATTATTTGCAAACTCCATTTACACTCTCTACACTTCATTGCTACAATAATATCATTGCATGTTTCTCAGATATGCATGTTTATATGAAAAACAATCTTTCTATAATATACCTGAATATTTTAACCATGTAGATTCTAGGTATTTGGAGACCTAAAGTAGATTGGGCCCTAGATTTCAGGCTCTTCTCAGTGATATCCAGTGATAGGTCATGGAGCAATGGGTGCAAGCTTAGAGCATAGGAGGTTCCATGTAAACATAAGGAAAAACTTTTTCATTGTGAGAGTGATGAAACACCGAAACAGGCTGCCCAGAGAGTTTGTGGAGTCTTCTTTTCTGGAGAAAAAGAACACCTGGATGGGTTCTCATGTGACTTACTCTAGGTGGACTTTCTCTAGCAGGGGGATTGGACTAGATAATCTTTCAAGGTCCCTTCCAACATCTAACATCGTAATTCTGTGATTTGAGTAAATCAAATATCCAAAACATTGTCATGGACTTTGTCTAAAAGCTCATGTTGCTCTTTTGTGAAAATGACTACATATATTCTAAGGTTGGCTGCAGTATTTGTATTGATCTATTGTCCTGTGATCACCATATGAAAACATTTGAGGATGGCAGAAATAAATGGAGCACAGGCCCCTCTGTTGAGTGACACTTACACACTTAAAAGACATGTCTCAGACCCTAGACTTGTAGTGCAACAACACATCTGGTGTGCTGTCATTCCCAGTAACTAGGCACCTAAGGCATATATCTATCTATGAGGTGGGTAAGTTCAGAGATGATGAAGGTCCAGATGCAGTCACCAGGAAAAGCTAAACACAGGTCTGTTTGCTAAGGTCTATAATGCTGACCTGGGCACTTGATCCACTCATATCTTTCAGGTTCACAGAGCAAGATTTTCTGAAACAGCAATAGCAGCCTCATAAATGAAAAACATCACGAGCCACACTATGTGAGATAGGAGACTCCCTTCCTCTGAAAAACAGTGCTCCAATGTAAAAAAAGATCAGATGTATAAGGTCAACAGGAAAAAAAAATAAGCAGAGACTCATTCAAAACTTTCACTGACAGTGAACCCTAGGGAGAAAAGAAATCTCTAGCCTGATAGTAACATCTCTGTGACAGCAGACCCTCTGGGAAAACCAAGCAAATTAAATCCAAGACTTCAGCCTCTTATATGAGGCTGTAAACATCTGACATTAGCTGTAAACACTTGCCTATGGAGTAAAAAAATATGACATCCTTTTTTGTTGCAAGGCTTTGTCCAGTGTGTCGAGGAGCTGGAATTCAAAGCACTTTACACACTGACTTAGATCCTGCTCAGGTTTCTACATTGCCCAATCAAGCATGAAAAAAGCATGGAGTGAGAATTCAAGCATTTAAATTTAGGAGAGCAATACACATTATTTATTTTCATATCTCAAGTGGAAAAAAAATAGGAATTTTACAGGTGGTTATAAGTGTGGAGATATTCAGTGCTGTATCAAGAGATTCTGTACAATATCTGGAAGGTACTGAGTCTTAACTTACTGTCCCCACTGATTCCTTTGCATCAATATTAAGGTGGGACTACCTCATCCACCCTCTTTTTTCCTTGTGGCCCACCCATTTGCACTGCCTGGTAGCCTGAGCAATGCTCCTGTATGCCTCAACCCCGGTGATCACTCCCAAGCTTACTCATAGAATCATAGAATGGTTTAGGTTGGAAGGGACCTCAAAGATCATCTATTGCCAACTCCCCACCATAGTCAGGGACATCTCCCACTAGAACAGGTTGTTCAAGGCCTCATTCAACCTAGCTTTAAGCACCTTCAAGAAGGGAGGATCCACAACCTCCCTGGGCAATCTGTCTCACCACCCTCACTGTCTTCATTTACATAGTGGACAATGACACAAATTATGGCATCATAACATCCACGCAGAAGAAATGTCCAGCTCCTTATCCTATCATGTCATTAGCATATCCATCAGTCTCAATTGCCTCCATCTTCCCTGGAATTACCTTTGTGACAAGCACCCTGCAGAGCACTGCTTTCTGGTTCACATGTAAGTTTCATCCCACTCAAGGATAAGGACACGTAATTTTATAATGATATAAGTGTAAATTACAAAATCAGTCTGTGATTTAATTGGCTGAATAACATATTCTTGCTCTAAAGTGGCTGAAGGTAAATAGGTTTTCAGTGTCAATGAACAGCTGCAGCTCTCAATCCACACATAGGATACAACCCTTCAAAGGAAGGAAGCATGAGTTAGAAGGAACAGAAACAAATGGTTAGGGATGAATAAAGGTCTCAACATTTTAAATTTAATATTTCAGATTTCAGTGACAAAGGTACAGAGCACCACTTGGGGTCTTAAAGGCCATCTAAAGAAATAACAAACTAAGAAGAAATTATATTAATAGGTAAGCTTCAGTTTACATTTGTTCTAATTCTCACGTAAGTGCTAGCTTCAGTCTGTCCTTGGCTTAATTGCATCCTAATATGTCGCCTTTGAATTCTACACTTTTAATTTTAAACAATAGACTGCCTTTGAAATGTTTCCTGCAGCTGTCTTTCTTTGTTAACAGTTACAATTGAATCTCCCTGCTATATTATAGAAAGGAGAGGTTTTCATCTTGTTGTGCCTCAAGAGAGACTCACAAGTCAAAATTCAGAAGTTTCTAATGACTTACACTTAATATTGATGCAAGAAGCACCACCACTACCGACAGTAAGCAGGAAAGGTGACCAAGTATGGACCCTGTTTAATATGTCCATATATCCACATGTGAGCACATGCACACCATAGATCAAAATAATTCAAAATGCTATGACACATAGGAGTTCCCACAACTGTGGAGCAAATTCTGCAGAATTTGTGGATTAGATTTTTTTGAACATTCCCTTAACATCTTAAAGAATAATGTTGCACCAGTAAGATCCTTCAATTTGTTCTAATATGAGGCAGGAACAAATCATTCTATCCGCTGGGTAACATTTACATTTATTCCTTTTTATGCCAAACACAGCCATTAATCATTCCAGCAGCCTCTCTACCTCATAGGAGATGTAGGGCAATGATAATGTTTTATGTGTGTAATTAATCCTTTGGCAGATGTGTAGTTTCCAAGACTACTGCCGTTAGAGTATTGACAGGATTCAGAACAAATACTCAGGCACTGGGTTAGTAATGGTTTTAATATGATAATATCTAGCTACTCACAGGCACAGAATATTCGGACCTTAAGTTTTACATAAGTGTTGTTATTTTTAAAGGCTTTCAGAGAACTGGTGAGGAGGGTTTTATATTCTTAACGTTGCTGTGGAACATACAGCACTTAATTAACATAGCAGCTGGGTGTGCATAATTCCTGAATTCCCCTCCACTCTGTAATAGTCACCATTTGTGAAGCCAGAGGAGTAATTTATAGTGAAAATAAAGGTTATCCAGGGAAAACAAATTATGCCAAGCAAGCTGTGTATACCTTTAAAGGATTGCTTTTGCTGCCTTTCGTTTCTGCTAAAAAGACCTCCTTAGCTGGATTCTTGGCAAAGGGACAAATTTAATTACAAATAATGGTAAAATTGAGGAAGCAAAACCCCCTTGATTTTCCTCCACAAAGCAACCCCTTTGCAGTACACATGGATCTTCAGCTGAGGATGTCTACTTTTTCACGTTTTGATACTTTTTCTTCTATTGACTTTGCTCTATTTGCTACAATATTACGCCTTATTCTCATGGGAGGTGGATGTGATAGCAAGCTCCACAAATTAAAAAAACAAACAAATAAATAAATAAATGAAATAAAATAAAATAAAAAAAAAAACTCCAACACTTCAAATGGACATGATTTCTCACACTACATGCTTCCTAAAATGCATAAAATCATGGACTGGTAGCAGTGCCTCCTAATTTCAAATCCTACAGCATAAGGAGGCTGGATGAGGCACTTAGAGTCATGGTTTAGTTAATTAGAAGGGTTGGCTGATAGGTTGGACTTGATGACCTCAGAGGTCTTTTCCAACCTGGTTAATTCCATGATTCTGTGGTATTCTGTAATAAGTCTCCTTATATAGTGGACAAATATATTTCATGTTTAGCTTGGACCCTCCTGATTCCCCATTTTAGTGGGAATCAGGAATGTATCAATTCAAATAACCCTCAGATTAATGGCTCTTTGTCAGAGTTGCCCCCCGAAACTAAATGTAGACCAAGATAACAAAGATGGAACTGCAGTGTTTATTTCCATGTCTCTAAAACAGATTGACAAGGGGAGTCATCTTCAGAAGAGGACACAGAGAAGGGAACTATTCACTTGAGAACACTTTGTAAAGCTCTTGTGCATCATGAGCTGTCTACCCTCAACTTCTATCTATGCACCACTGTGCCACTTTTTCAGGCTTGAAACTGAAACACCCAGACATCTGTAGGACTTGGCAGAGCAGCTGTCATATGTCATGTGCAGCAAAGATGAGTGGAAAGGAATTTCAGCCCTGCTGTGAGCTACTTCTACATCTGCTTTCTGCAGTAGAGTATGATTCAGTTCAAACTTTACATTTCTCAGCTCCTTCATTGCCCTGAAAAAACTGTCCACAGCACTCTGTTCCTGTTGGAGTATTTTCATGTCCTGCTCTGCCTCTACATCATTGACTCATAAGCAGACGCAGGCAAAGAGTTCATGCCTCTGTGGATACAG
The DNA here is from genome assembly GCA_013400475.1 of Tricholaema leucomelas. Lineage (NCBI taxonomy): Eukaryota > Metazoa > Chordata > Aves > Piciformes > Lybiidae > Tricholaema lacrymosa > Tricholaema leucomelas. The sequence goes on from WAAF01018364.1 coordinate 19,489, forward strand.
GTTAGCCTCAATTGTACAGATATTGCACCCCAAGGAAGAAAAAAAATCCATATGACTTCGGTGACTGAATGCTTTGGATCTGCTTGGGAAATGTGAATTATACAGGCTTTTTATTAATATTAACTGCCTTCTGTCACTGCTCTGTGTCAGGACATTTGGACCTGTTTCCTTGTAATAGTCTCTAAGCTATTTTGCAGGCAAGGAATTGGATTGTCCATGTTATTCAAAGACTCAGTTCAGAATGAAACTGGTCTCATCATCACTCCCAAAAAGAGAATTGTTTTGGTTTAACACAGTCTGCTATAAACAAGACTCACTTCTCATGACTGAAAGTTGAAAAAAAAAAAAATCACCAAAATTTTATGGTTGGACTGTTCCCTCAGCTTGCTCCAGTAGCACCAGTCCTGGCTTCCACTTCATGGCAGTATGGATAGTCTGCCATTCCCTGTCCCTACTGATGAGAACAGCCAGATAAAACCAATACAAAGATATTAATCTCAGAAACATTGGGAATATATAGGCAATTTCATCATCTATATTAGATGTGGTTATCTGCTCTTTGATATTTGCTTCACACAATCCACTTATCGAAGGGAGATTTTCCTCTTACATCTTGTTCTGCAGAAGCAGTAGCTAAGACTCGCTATGTGGTTTGCCATAATGCTGAAATAAATTACAGTTCACATCACCTAAATTAATGTTCTTAGGAGAACTTCGGTTAGCAGAAAGTTATACATCTTGAAATGTATGTATATTTTATTACTGTTTCACTTTCATTTATAGAAAATGTTTGATTTTATACTGCCTTTTTTAGTTTTCCTTTTTTTTTTTTTTTTTTAACCGAGTTTGTAACAATGTATGAGTAGTATTGAGGAAATGTTAACAGCATAATTAACCACAGGAGAAGGTGGTTAATATGAAAATGGTGAAAAATTATATGCATGTTGTCAGAAATCTTTGGAATGCCTGAATTCTATGATTAATGTCTGTGAATCTGTGAGTAGCTGCTTGCTAATTTGTTCCAATTAAAATGTGTAAAATAAGGTTATTCACTATAAATAGCACAATTATTACGTACACTCCTCCTTTGCCTTTTTTTTTTTTTTTTTTAGATTAGAATGAAGCTCATTTCTTCATTAAAGAAACAGTACATAGCAAGGTTGCAAGGTTGAAACTGATGTAATATTTTACCCTATGTAAGTCATTGTGGTTTAAAAAAAACCAAACCTAACCAAAACAGATTATCTCCATGTTCATATATACTTATATATAAAAATAAGAAGGACTGTAACAGGTTAAATCAAGCACCTGTGAAGCTCAGTGACAGAGTAGTGTAGGTCTTAGTTTCTGATGATGCATAGGCTAGAGTCTCTCTGAAGTGGAAATTGCATCAAAAGCCTCATTTTTAATAGCCTCTGAGCAACTTAACTGTGAATTTTGAAACCTCCCCTTAAATCTACTTACACTCAAAACAGTCACCATTTTCTGCAGCAATTAGCAGTGCAATGTTAATTATATGTGGTGTGGAGGGAGAAAGTTATTTTTTGTTTTGTTTAGTGCCTGGGGTTTCTGTTAAATGCTCTTTGTTGCTGAAGAAAGAGCAGGGAAACCTTTTCACTCTTTTTGTACTGCTTATTATCTTACAGATACCTCTTATCCTACAGAACCTTCTCACCCTTTTGGTACTGCTTACTATTTTACAGACATCTGTTAACCACTCGTCTCTGGAGTCATCTCTTATCCTACAGAATCTTATGAGCCAGTTTAGGGTTTTTTGTTTGAAATAATTTCATACATCTGAGCTCCTTGATGTCTCTTCCTGTGTTTTCTTGCAACGCCTCCTCAAATAAAGTGATCACATCTGTATTCTTTAATAAAAATTAGTGGCTTTAGATGTAGTCAAGGATTTATGTAGTAAATATCCTTTGATTTGCTCTTGGTTCATCATATGCCATTGTCCACATTCGTGGTTCATCACATTCATACCTGGTTTCTTTTGGAAGTCTTAGATAACACTGACAATAAGTTTACAACAAGGGGGGAAAATTGCACATTCACCTTCCTAACACTTCAGAGATACCTAATGGGATATCTGAACACTTGTCCTCTATCAGCTACTTGGATACCTCTGAAGTTATAGTGTCAATGTCATTTTTTTAAGGAGAAAACTGCAAAGAATTTCCAAATCTGTAATCATGGGGCAAATGGAAGCAGTTGGAAGGAGCAAGAAGAGGAATGAAAAACAAGGTGCAGAAACCAAGCACCATCCGGGATACAGACTGTTTCAAGGTGTTTTCATTTCCTCTGTTGATTTGCGAAAGCAGGTTTTATTAATGATTCAACCTAAACAATTCTGTAGAGTTCCATCATGCAGAATGGACACAGCCACTGAACCTTCAGGATTTTATCCTGAATTAGGTTAGGATTGGAGATGATGATCTTTAAGGTCTTTTCCAACCAGGTGATTCTATGAAAGAACGAAAATAATCTGGTGTGCTTTTCTGCCATGTTTTCTCTCTTTTACCCCTTAATCACATACTAGTTCCACTAGATCTCTAGCCAGAATGTTGGTTCTGTGGCATTTAAATATACTCTATTACATAAACCTTTCTCTCTTTTAATGACTTGATCTTCAAAATATTTTCTCATTGTTTTTGCTTGTTTCATATTTGACTTTTCACAGCTGATTTCTTTTTTATACCTCTTCCACATTATT
>WAAF01018368.1:0-98293 GCA_013400475.1 Tricholaema leucomelas
GCAGAATAACCTCCCTTGTCCTGCTGCCCTCGTTGTTCCTGATCCAGGCCAGTATGCCACTGGCTCTGCTGCCCACCTGGGCACACTGCTGCCTCAATGTTCAGCCACTGTCTACCAGTACCCCCAAATCCCTTTCTGTCTGGCTGCTCTCAGTCACTTTGTCCCTAGCCTGTAGCATGGTTTGGGGTCATTGTGTATGTACTCAGACCTCTTGCTGTAGCAGGGTTTTCTAGCAAATAGGAAAAGTAAACTGTCCCTACCGTGCTGGTGGCTGTGGCCATGTTCCAAAGAAAAGCCTTGGCTGAAATGGACAAATACTACCTTCACCCTTTTTCCATAAGCATTTGTCATCTGTATTTTGATGTTCATGTCCAGTAAAGTCTCTAACAGACTTTATGTTGGCCTGAGAAAAGAAATTTGCCTCTTTTGGGATGGGAAGAAAACAACAGTCAAGTCTTATTGCTAAAACCTATTAGATTGTTTTGATCCAAACCTAGTAGGGTTGATTTTCTGCTACCAGATATGCAACATCTCTTGAAAAATAATCACCTAAGACTGAGTTACTTTTGCTTAAATTTAGTGAGGTTGTCATGTTCAGATTTCTCTAAGCAGTCACAGTAAATGTTAAGTAGGTTTGCGTCATACAGTGGCTGTTGGGCACCTGCACCACTGGGCTGGCAACTCAGCACACATGGAAACCTCAATTAACCACAGTGCTGCTGTTAACTCACCTGGCTGAGATACTATAAGGGCCACAAGGTAGGGGTCTCATTCTTAGGTGGAGGGACAAAGAGAAATGTAGGAAAGATGGAGACATAAATCATTTCAAATGAACCTTCATTAATACCACTGCACAGGGAACACCTTAGTTTAGATGGCTTTATTTTGGAACACTTAAATGTATAAGGTGACAGAATGAAAGCTAATGAGATGTCTTAAAGATGCCACTAGACATAAATGCACTGCACATAAATGTAAAGAACCCACTATCTAGTATGATTAGCTATGGATAAATGTAAATCTGACAATAAATTTCAGTTAAAATGACTCTTTTCATCTAAATGCCTGAGGAACTGTTAGGTAAAGTACAGCATCTGCCTTTTCCTCTAAATATTTGTGTTATATTTATTAATTCAGCAAGAAAAAAATGTTTGTGGAGGCTCTTGGGCATTGCAGGAATTGCTCCAAATACAACAAATTCATAGCACTACATAGAGGTAAACTCCCAGTCTAATATTAATGTCTTGCATTCAGAATGAAGGATGAAAACACTCATCTTAGACTTGTACTAGTTGTGTGGTATTGTTCCTTGCATGGTTAAAATATATGGTCAGGAGTCACTGTATGAATGTGGCTTGATTCTTTTCTTTGTTCTCAAGTGTCAATGCCTTAATCTTTCTGTTGCTAACTTTCTTTTTAACAAGGCTGGGTTTGGTTCAACTTTGCAGTCCTCAAAATCAGTTTCATATGAAGAAGGTGAAACTTCTGGCATCTTTCAATTTTTCTACTGCTAGGTATCAAAAAAGGTTTAAAAGATGAAAGCTCCAAATACAGAAAATGAGTCTTTAGAAGTGCTTGCTGACTCATAGGGGATTCTGAAGTGATGCTGCTGATTTCTCAGTGATGTCAGTTTAAAAATTGTGGAGAGACAGTCTGAAGTTGTGCCAGGGGAGGTATGGGCTTGATATTAGGAGGAGATTCTCCACAGACAGAGTGATTGTCATTGAAATGGGCTGCTCAGGGAAGTGGTGGAGTCGCCATCCCTGGCGGTGTTCAAGGAATGCCTGGATGAGGCACTTAGTGCCATGGTCTGGTTGATTGGATAGGGCTGGGTGCTAGGTTGGGCTAGATGAGCTTGGAGGTCTCTTCTAACCTTGTTGGAACCTATGATTCTATGCAACACCTCTTTCTCATTGCATACTTAATGTTGTCTGGTTTTGTTGCTGGTCCTGATTTGTGTGGGCTATCTTTTGTCACCCTGTGCACTCTTTTTCATTGTGCATTTCTGTCTTCTCCCCATAGACTCTTATTCCCTGAATCTTTTCACTTACTGACCTGCAGCTTTTCTTTTGCAACTCTGTTTGCCCCATCTCATCTGTCCATTGCGATAGATGTCCTAATTGCATTCACTCAAAGGAAATAGTCAGGCACTTCAGGGGAAGACTTAGTCTTGATATGTATTTCTACAGCCTATAAAGTGACTTTATGTAGTGCTATATAAGTGATAAATAAGAATGCTAAAATGTGACAGCTTTTTCTTTTCTCCACGCTTTTACAGCCACCTTTTCCCAGTGAAGGATATAGCAAAAGAACATTCCTAGTTGCTCCATCATGTCATAGAATCATAGAATGGTTTAGGTTGGAAGGGACCTCAAGGATCATCCAGCTCCAACCCCCTGCCATAGGCAGGGACACCTCCCACTAGAGCAGGCTGCTCAAGGCCTCATCCAGCCTGGCTTTAAACGCCTCCAGGGAGGAAGCATCCACAACCTCCCTGGGCAACCTGTGCCAGTGTCTCACCACCCTCACTGTAAAGAACTTCCTCCTAACATCCAGTCTAAATCTCCCCTCTGCCAGCTTAAACCCATTCCCCCTCGTCCTGACATTACCAGACCTTGTCAATAGTCCCTCCCCAGCCTTCCTGTAGCCCCCTTCAGATACTGGAAAGCCACTCTAAGGTCTCCTCGAAGCCTTCTCTTCTCCAGGCTGCAGAGCCCCAACTCTCTCAGCCTGTCCTCATAGCAGAGCTGCTGCAGCCCTCTGAGCATCTTTGTGGCTCTCCTCTGGACTGGCTCCAGCAGTTCCATGTCCTTCTTGTGTTGGGGGCTCCAGAACTGCACACAGTACTCCAGGTGGGGTCTGAGGAGAGCAGAGTAAAGGGGGAGAATCACCTCCTTTGCCCTGCTGGCCGCACTGCTCTTGCTGCAGCCCAGCACAGGGTTGCTGTCTGGGCTGCATGTGCACACTGCAGGCTCATGTTGAGCTTTTTGTCAACCCAGACCCCCAGGTCCTTCTCCTCAGGGCTGTTAGCTCTCTTAGTTTGTTGCCTCAAAAGAAATGAGCTTAAACTCAGGTGTTTCTATGTGGAGTATGCTAACCTCTATGGCAACTTTCCACCCCCCATCTCTCCCTTTCACCAGGGCAGAGTTTTCCTTACATTTCTATATCTCCAGAAATGTTGCAATCTTTTATTGCTCCTTTAGCATGTAACATAGCCCTAGGTAGCTACCCTAGAAAAGAGGATTTTCACAGTATAAGTTCTGCCATTTACTTCAAGCTGTGTAGCATTTTCTTAATTTTCCCCTTTTCTGCCTCTCACCTTTCTGCTTTAAAAAAGGGCATGATTGAAATTAATATGTTTTCCCTGATAAAAAGGTATTTTTCCTTGATCTTAGTGTTGGCAATACATTATTCAGTGTTCCTTCTTAGTAAAAGCCATTGGTTGTTCCATTAATCACAATAGTTATTACAACACTAAAGGTCTCCTTCATCAGAATGACTTGCAGAGGCAAACCCGAAGCTCTGATTTCTCCATGCATCAGGATAATAGCTACAGTGCATGCAATGTATTGAAGAATGCTTAAAATATAATGTGTGAGTTTGCTTTTTTGGTTTTCTGTTTGTTTGGGTTTTTTTGTGTTTGTTTGTTGGTTTGCTCTGGGGGCTTTTGTTGTTAGTGTTGTGTTTCATTTGTTTTTCTTGGAGATTAACACTAAGAAAAGATTTGCTCGTATGTGCTTGTACATATTTTGCACTGTGATGGTTTGGGAGCTCCCTGCTCCCCCAGTCTTATAAAACCCAGAGTAGGCTCAGCCAGCTGGAAGTTAAGGAATGAAGCTTTATATTCACATTTTAGCACAATATACAAGCAGATAGTTACAATATATACAACTATATACAGAAGTATACAAGTTAGAGGTAATACAGAAACACAACAGCCCTTCCAGAAATCAGAGTCCACAGGAGGGACTCCATACCACCTTTCCACCTTCTTTCCACTCCTCTACCTTATCCCAGAATTTGCCTGATGTGCAAGATGAATTTGGAGGATTGACAAGGGGGGTTAGAAGCAGAAGAATTAGTTCCACAGATCCAAGCAGAAGGGAAACACACACTCTGAGAGACAGAGACACAAAGTCTTATCTATGATTGGGTTCTTGCTTTTATACATCTCAGCAAGCCTATGAGTGAAGCAGACATCAGCATTGTTTCCTTTTCACAGCCTGTACTCTAATTTCTCTCACTAAAACATTCCACTTGGCCTCAAACTAGCACATGCTAGTAGAAGTCAGTGAGGAGATGAACCTGTTCATTGTGTCCCATTTCATATAACACCATGGAATGGCTTAGGTTGGAAGGGACCTTAGAGTTCCAATCTCCCCATCATGGTCAGGAATGTCTCTTAACTAGACTTGGCTGCTCAAGGCCTCATCCAACCTGCCCTTGAACACCCCCAGGAAGGAGGCATCCACAACCTCCCTGAGCAACCTGTTTCAGATTCAAACCACCCTTGTACTGAAAAACTTCTTCCTAAGATTCAGTCTAAACCTACTCTCCTTCAGCTTGAAACCATTCCCCTTTGTCCCCTTATAAAAAAAATCCCTCTGCAGCCTTCCTGTAGGATCCCTTCAGCTATTGGAAGGCAGCTATATCCTCCTCAAAATCACTGTCATAGTGCATGGCTTTTGACAACTTCATAGGTTTGGTTGATGCTGTCTTCTTGGATGATGATGGGAGAAAGAATCATAATCTAGGATGATCTCTACTAATATGAGCAAAAGTAGGCTCACATGTTTCTCAGAGAAGATTGTGAAGCTCTAGACTGAGTTTTAGGATTGGGATTGTATCTGAAATATATCATCCTGATATATTGCAGTGTGGTAAGTTTTGTGCTTAGGTATTCTGACATAAAATGGATGTAAACCAGCTCAGTGTAATGCAAGACAGGAATTTTATTTGATGTCAGCCATTACAGAAGTTTTGGGGAAGGATAAAGTTGCAGGTATAGCTAGAATAGCAAAAGTAACAACAAAAAAAGGAGTGTGTCAGGATAGAATCATAGAATCATAGAATGGTTNTAAGTTCCAGCATATGGGAAAATGGTGCTGTTAGCTGTGCTCAGAGGCAGACAGCTATCTTCCACTACTGGAATGATCCTCTCAGTATGGTTAAATATTAGATGAGCCATTTTTTAGTGAACACATCATATATATGGACAGCTGATGAACATGGAACAGGTTTAGATCTTTAATGGTTCTTCTAAGCCCTCATTTTTCTTTAAGTTTAATGTGTTATAGAAGTTTTGGGGTTTTTATGCCTCTACAAATCTTTTCAAAGGCTGAGGGAGCTGGGGGTGTGCAGCCCGAAGAAGAGGAGGCTGAGGGGTGACCTCAGTGCTGTCTACAACCACCTATAGGGAGGTTGTAGCCAGGTGGGGTTGGTCTCTTCTGCCAGACAACCAACAACAGAACAAGGGGACACAGTCTCACGTTGTGTCATGTGCGGTCTAGGCTGGTTGTTGTGAGGAAGTTTTTGTCAGTGTGAGTGATTGGCATTGGAATGGGCTGCCCAGGGAGGTGGTGGAGTCGCTGTCCCTGGAAGTATTGAAGAAAACCCTGATGAGGCACTTAGTGCCATGGTCTAGTTGACTGGATAGCGCTGGACTGAATGATCTTGGTTGGATAGGTTGGACTGGATGGATAGGTTGGACTGGATCATGTTGGATGTCTCTTCCAACCTAGTTGATTCTATGATTTGGACATAAGGAAACATTTTTTTATCCTAGCAAGAGTGGTCAAGCATCGGAATGGGCTGCCCTGGGAGGTGGTTGAAGTCACTTTGATGTGGTGCTTGAGGATACAGCTTAAGGATGAACTTTGTAGAGTAGAGGTACTGGTTGGACTTGGTGATCCTGAGGGTCTTTTCCAACCGGAATGTTTCTGTGGTTCTGTGTGATTTACTGTGTGTAACTTTGCACTCTTTACCTGAATTACAGGAGACAAACAAGTTGGCCTAATCTGTATTCCAAAATGTTCACTATGGAAATGAAGTTGACAACTACTTCTACATCATTTAAAAATATGGAAGCCCTCTAAATCTATTACGGATGGTTTATTGCCTGTGATACATACCTTGATTCTGTGCTTGTTGACTAACTTGTCTGTGTTGTGATTGCTTTAGAGTGTTGCTACAGAGCTGTTCACATCCTTTTAGGTATCCAGCCTTCTTGGTCAACAAAAGACCTGGGTGTTTTGAAGTGATTTTCAGGGGTGGGTGTGTGCTTGTGTGGGTAGAAGGGAAGGCTGTGTTGTTTATTTTGTTGTCGGTTGGTTTGTTAGGGTTTTTTTGCTGTTTGTTTTAATTTTGTTTGTAAAAGTCACGGCAAGGATCAGAGAACTGGGAAAGAGCAAACTAAGGACAGATTTACTTAACTGTTCCTGTCTGTACCCATGTATAAGCTTATCAGGTGCAGCAGAGAAGCTGCTTAATGCCTGAATAGGAACAATGGGAAAAAAAATAGGTGAGGTTTACTTAAAAAATAAATAGATAAAGAACAAAACCAGATAGAGATCCAACGAGGGGCTGAAGGAAGATTTTTAGTGGCTTATAAGACTCCTGTTAAAATGTAACTTGTCTTTATTGACAAGGATCTGAGCTTTCCTTTATTCTGGCAGCTATGATTTCTGATCCCCATACAACTGGTATGTGCTGGTATTGTGTTTGACCTGTAGCCTTTAAGTATCCTAAGGGTGCTCTGACTGTATTTTGTGCATCTTCCACTTGAAATATGTTGGTTGTGCGAAAGGTATTAAGAGAGGTGTTTAGAGGCATGCAGCTTTACTGTTGGGAGCCACAGGTGAGGACATAACTCTGGTGGTGGGCAGAGTGGGGAAGAAGAGAAAGCCTTGTACAACAGCCAGAATATTGGTCTGTTGTGAAGACCATTTTAGTCACAAATCCAAAGCACAGTACTATGTATCAGCTGCTGTGCCAGAGGTTATGTAAAGGGTTAACCCTCCGGGGGGTGCATGGGGTGTGTGAATCTGAACCTGACCCCAGGTCCTCCTGACTCCTCCCTGGGGGTGTGATCTGAACCTGACCCCAGGTGTAGTGGTTAGCTCACTTACACTTCCTACCTAGCCCCCTATAAAAACAGGAACTTCAGGGTTTGGGCTCTCTTTTGCCTCCCTGCCTGCGAGCACCACCTTTTCTTCTTGCTGCTCTTGTTTGACCACGTTGCAGACAAACCCATTGCCATCAATCTGGTTGTATGTATGATTTTTTTGTACCTCTTTGTACCTCCCCTGCCTTGGATGCCTTTTACTTATTGTTAAAGCTTTTTCTTTTAACTTCCAAATTGAAGCAAGGCTATTTATTTGGGTGTGGTATTTTACCCCCTTCTTCTCTACATCTAATTCCTTTCTCTTCCAAAAAGGGGGGAAGAGGGTAAGGCATCCCATTATTGTGTTGGTTCTGTTAGCTATGTTTTAACATAGCTAACATCTTCATAGATGATCTGCATGAGGGCATTGAGTCAGTCATCAGCAAGTTTGCAGATGACACCAAGCTGGGGGCTGATGTGGCTGGGCTGGAGGGCAGAAGGGCTCTGCAGCGGGACCTTGACCGCCTGGACAGATGGGCAGAGTCCGAGGGGATGGCATTCAATGGCTCCAAGTGCCAGGGGCTGCACTTTGGCCACAACAACCCCATGCAGAGCTACAGGCTGGGGTCGGAGTGGCTGGAGAGCAGCCAGACAGAAAGGGATCTGGGGGTGCTGATTGATACCCGCCTGAACATGAGCCAGCAGTGTGCCCAGGTGGCCAAGAGAGCCAATGGCATCCTGGCCTGCATCAGGAATGGTGTGGCCAGCAGGAGCAGGGAGGTCATTCTGCCCCTGTACTCTGCACTGGTTAGACCACACCTTGAGTACTGTGTTCAGTTCTGGGCCCCCCAGTTTAGAAGGGACATTGAGATGCTTGAGCGTGTCCAGAGAAGGGCAACGAGGCTGGTGAGAGGCCTCGAGCACAGCCCTACGAGGAGAGGCTGAGGGAGCTGGGATTGTTTAGCCTGGAGAAGAGGAGGCTCAGGGGAGACCTTATTGCTGTCTACAACTACCTGAGGGGTGGTTGTGGCCAGGGGGAGGTTGCTCTCTTCTCTCAGGTGGCCAGCACCAGAACGAGAGGACACAGCCTCAGGCTGCGCCAGGGGAAGTTTAGGCTCGAGGTGAGGAGAAAGTTCTTCACTGAGAGAGTCATTGGCCACTGGAATGGGCTGCCCAGGGAGGTGGTGGAGTCGCCGTCCCTGGAGCTGTTCAAGGCAGGATTGGACGTGGCACTTGGTGCCATGGTCTAGCCTTGAGCTCTGTGGTAAAAGGTTGGACTTGATGATCTGTGAGGTCACTTCCAACCCTGATGACATTGTGAGACTGTGATACTGTTTTGAGTTCCTGGGAAATTTAAGCTAGAACCAAGACATTCATGGATATTCTTAGTTATTTAGTGACTCTTACTCCAAGAAAGGAAAAAGTAATGTCTTAATGTTAACCCATCCCAGTCAGACCCAGTACAACTGGCAATTGCTTGGTTTTCATCAGAACTCCCTCAAGTTCCTGCTTATGAGGCTATTAATGTTAACTGGAGTGTGCTGTGCTTGGGGTTGAGTGATGCTAAGTCAGGTTTTGTGTAGGCACGTTTTTGAGTCTGCTGGTGTAAGCCAAGAGCTACGAACAAGCAGTAGTAGGGCAGTCACAGTCATGCCCTGGTAGAGTATGCTGTAACAACAATACCAGGACTTTCAGGTGCAGATCTGTGAGATCAGCACTGAGAGAGAAGGAGGAAAAATACTGTCCCAGAGCAGCTGTGAAATGCTGCTGCAGCTTGAGTGAAAAGGAGCAGACCTGCAAGGGGAGGGTTGGCTGTAGGATTGGAAGTGGTTTACTCTTGTCGTCATGCACGTTAAGGTACTTCAGTACTATGCAACAGACCACAGCCTATTTTAAGTGTAGATAATTTAACTTGATTGCCCATGCTAAGAAAATGGCAGTATATCAAACAGTAATGATTTTGATGCTGCCTTCTCTGCTAGATTAAGCAGAAGAAGCCACGTGTAGTGGATTGAAGTCCATCATAATCTGCATATGACATAAGAAATCTGTCCTTGTTGACACTGCCAAGATTGGTTGTGTGCATCACATCTAATGGGTTTTCTGTTCAGTTGCTTTTGTGGGTGGTGCAAATAGAAAGGAATCCACACAAGCTTTCCTCCTCAATCTCATGTAGAGCATTAAATAACGTCTCCATGGAGAGATTCTGGGTATGGCTGTCAAAGATACTTGAGCACCTTTTCTACTCTTTTAATTCTTCATGGCTTTTTCAGAACAGAAATAGCAGTAGTGTGCTATATTTTGTGTAACTGAGAAGGAAAAATTTTCTTGCTTTCATTTATTTTTTTTTTTTAAATTAAAGGTCCTCTCCTGCATCTGAAAGAACTCAAAATAGGTAGTTAAATCTCATACAAGGTGGGAGTGGAGAATGCTGAGAAAGCTGATCTATGGACAAAGGGCTAGTAGAAAAAAGGAGTGGTTTTAGAATAACATTATTTCTTTTTGTTAGTGTTTTGAAGTATTCTTTGATCAAAATGGCAAGTCCCAGCTGCTAGGAACAAGGACATTCATTGCTGTGTCCTCGTGGTGAATAGGTGATCTTCTGAACTGTGGATTTCATGGGCACAAAGTGGCGGTGAGGGGAGGGCGTGGGTAGAGAACAATAAAGTATGAAGGAGAGGGGAGGTAGCAGGCAGGGCTGCTCTTCGTTACTTTTTGAAGGTGGTGCAGGATTCAGATGTATAAGCAGGATTGTTACTTTCCATGTATTCAAATCTGTTAGAGGGTAAAATGCCAAATACACATCTGCAAGTACTGTTTTGTAGGTTAAAGGGCAGCAGTGGAAAATATGAAGTTAGCCATAAACATGAGTTGCTGGAAAGTTACTCTGTTCCCTTAGCTACAGTGTGTGGTAAGAGTTGCCCTGTTTTGCTATATTAAAAAGGAAGGTTTTGGTATGACTTGAAAAAGAAAAAAAAGAAGTCAGCTAAGTTCTTCTTTGGCCATGTAAGTTTGGATTGTTTTTACAGTGAAACTGAGTAGCAGAATCAGGAGTATCAAAATTAATGAACAGGTGATGTTAATGTGGTAATATGATGAACTTGAAATTTTAAGACAGGTCCTTGGATTGCTCCTAAAATGTTAATTTGTATGAGCACAGAGCAATAGTGGTATTGTAATTGGTTTTCTTTAATACACACATTTGAAGGTAGGAGACCATTTTGCATTATTTTGTGTTCTCTCATGACAAGCAGATTGTAGCTTTGCTAGAGCGGTGCACATGGGACTGCTTAGCAAAAGCCTTGAGCTTTGTTCCCAGCAGGTGATGATCTGAACACCTTGTTGTTAAGAGCAAGTAATTGTATGATTAAACAAAGAGACATTTTGGGGGACCGGCACCATCTGAACTAAGCATCCACTGGGGAGGTCTGTCAGGGAGACAGCCTTAAGGAACTAGTGGCATCTTTCTGTAAAGGCAGTACAGAGAAAGCAATTTTCTGTGGTATTCCAGGCTGTTGGTCTCTGACTCTAAAGACACGTAACAAGCAGATGCCTATCTTGATGTCCTAGGGCCCTGTCTTTAGGTGAACCTTATCTTCTGTTCAAAGTTGTTCTTGTGTATTTGACACCAACGATTCTACAGCTTATGCCATTTGAAAAAAAAAAATCAATCTCCTGGCTCCAAAACACAAACTTGGAGATTTCAGACCTGTGTTTAGATTTCCACTCAAAAATACATGAAGTGTGTAAGTAATATAGCAAGTGAAATGTGCCTGTCCTTGAGATTTTGAAGAACTGTAATAATATTTGAAGACATTTCAAAATTCTCTTAATTCCAGTACTGTTATTTCTTAGGGTTTCATGTACAATCCCAGGGTAATAATTTTTTTTCTTCTGTTACAAGTTATATAAATTCATAGAATGGTCTAGGTTGGAAGGGACCTCGAGGATCATCCAGCTCCAACCCCCTGCCATAGGCAGGGACACCTCCCACTAGAGCAGGCTGCTCAAGGTCTTATCTAATGTAGCCCTGAACACCTCCAGGGAGGGAGCATCCACAACCTCCCTGGGCAACCTGTGCCAGTGTCTCACCACCCTCACTGGGAGGAACTTCCTTCTGACATCTATTTTGAATCTCCCCTCTGCCACTTTAAACCCATTCCCCCTCATCCTGTCATTAAAAGACCTTGTCAATAGTCCCTCCCCAGCCTTCCTGTAGGCTCCCTTCAGATACTGGAAGGCCACTATAGGTCTCCTTTAATCCTTTTCCAGACCAAAGAACCCCAGCTCTCTCAGCCTGTCCTCATAGCAGAGGTGCTCCAGCCCTCTGGTCATCTTTGTGGCCCTCCTCTGGACTTGCTCCAACAGTTCCATGTCCTTCTTGTGTTGGGGGCTCCAGAACTGTACAAGGTCTGTAGTGGCTGTAAAATCAGTCTACTTGCTATGTTAACCTTTAACACTGTATTCTTACCTACAACTGCAGGAGTGAAGCTTGAAGGAAATTGAATTAGGAAAATGGGGCAGGTGAGATAGGTAATGTAATGTATATGTGCAATGTGAAGAGTAAATACACTTTTCATCTGAATAATCAGAAGAGAAACTGTGTTAAACTGAGCTGAAATTTTATCAGAAATGGATTTCTTTCCTTTTTTGATATTACCATGTAATTGTTCTCCTTATTGTAGGGGATTAGGAAGACTACTCCTGTTACAGAAGAAATACCTTTCACCGATTATGTTTAGTTTGTGGTTTAGCTGGGAATGACCTCCTCTCTATGTGAGAAATGGAAATCCCCAGAGGAACAGACTCATTGTGGTGATTCCAATCAGCTGGGAAACTGTGCATGTGCTATTTGCATTTCATGACCTGCATGCATGCACCTGTATTGCATCGATTTCTGCTTGTTTATAGGCCATTCAAACAATAAGCAGGTATAATTCAGATGACTAAAAACTTGCTCTGCTTGTAGCAGTTTCCTGCCTCACTGCACTCTGGAACATTCTAGCCTTGCTGCATGGTGTTGTTGCACAGCCAGGGTGTTTTCAGTTGTAGCCATTGGTCATTCCCCTAATGTGGTTTTTAGCATTTGTATTGGTTCTGAGTTCAGACAGTCACACTTTACAGAAAAACACAAAGGATCACCAGGGCAGAAAACAGTGTAGAATCATAGAGTCAACCCAGTTGGAAGAGACCTCCAAGCCTATCCAGTCCAACCTAGCACCCAGCCGTAGCCAATCAACCAGACCATGACACTAAGTGCCCCATCCAGGCTTTCCTTGAACATCTCCAGGGATGGTGACTGACTCCACCACCTCCCTGGGCAGCCCATTCCAATACCAATCACTCTCTCTGCCAACAACTTCCTCCTAACATCCAGCTTAGACCTGCCCTGCCACAACTTGAGACTGTGTTCCCTTCTTCTGTTGCTGGTTGCCTGGCTTCTGCCTCTCTTCAGGTAGTTGTAGACAGCAATGAGATCTGCTCTGAGCCTCCTCTTCTGCAGGCTGCACACCCCCAGCTCCCTCAGCCTCTCCTCACAGGGCTGTGCTCCAGGTCCCTCACCAGCTTCGTTGCCCTTCTCTAGACACGTTCCAGTACCTTAACATCTCTCTTGAATTGAGGAGCCTAGAACTGAACACAGCACTCAAGGTGTGGCATTGATTACACTTGCATTGATTCTGTGCATTACATTTAAAAATGTTCTAATAATCCTAATAATAAATGTTCTAATAATTGAATAGTAATGACAGGACAAGGAGCAATGGGTGGAAGCTGCAGCACAGGAGGCTCCACCTCAACACAGCTTCTTTCCTGTAAGGGACGCAGAGCACTGGAACAGTCTCCCCAGAGGAGTTGTGGAGTCTCCTTTTTTGGAGACTTTCAACACCCATCTGGATGTGTTCCTGTGTGACCTGAGCTAGATTATATGATCCTGCTCTGGCAGAGGGGTTGGACTTGATGATCTGTTTGGGTCCTTTCCAAGTCCTAACGTCTTGTGCTCCTGAACTGACCCAGTTGGTCTGTACCCTGATGCTTCAAACTGTCCTTTCTTTCCTGATCCTTTCTGCACTTCTTTAACAAGACAACAGTGAAACAAAGATGTGTGTGGTAGGTGTATTATGAATATATGATGAAGTCAGCCTAAACTCTGTGGTCCACAGAATCTTTGTGTGGATCCATGTAGCATTTTCAGAAAACTCATTTGATTTTTTTTTTCTTAAGCAATGAAAATGCTCATCAATATCAGACAGCAGGGTTAGGGATTGTTTTGGCAGCTGTTGAATGTAGATTTACAGAATATCAACTCAGCTGACAAAATCTTTATTGAAAATCTCTCTTGAAAGCTGAAAAGAGATGTATGGCACTTCTGCTACAGCCATCAGATAGATATTTTTCTCAGTACAGCTTAAAGTTAATTGTAATAAAACTATTCCAATGATAAAAGTAGGTTCAGTAACTGATATGGTCCACATGATGGTAAATAGTCTGGAGAGACCCTTCTCTATGGTGTTACAGTTGATGGCAGACGTATCCTCCGTAGGTTCCCTGGAGGCTGCATACGTTGCAAATGATAATGTAGAGCTTTGTGGAGTCATGGCCTTGATTTTCACTAATGAAGGAACTATTTAGGCCCAGGGAATTCTGGCACTCCCCTGCTGGAGCAGTACCTACTGGCTGCAGAGCTCTGTTTGACTTCAGGTAAACCCAGATGCCAGTTTCGGAATTAGGGCTGCATTACATCTTTCTAGTACATAAAATGGTTTAGGTTTGAAGGAACCTCAAGGATCATCCAGTTCCAACCCCCTGCCATAGGCAGGGACACCTCCAACTGGAACAAGTCACTCAAGGCCTTGTCCAACCTGGCCTTGAACACCTTCAGGGAGGGAGCATCCACAACCTCCCTGGACAACCTGTGCCAGTGTTTCACCACCTTTATTGTAAAGAACTTCTTCCTAACATCCAGGCCTATCCTGCAGACCCCCTTCAGATACTGGAAGGCCACTTCAAGGTCTCCTCAAAAGCCTTTTCTCCAGGCTGCAGAGCCCCAGCTCTCATAGTCTAAGAGTGGTACCCCTGCTTTGTGGAACAAGCTTTTCCCATTTTGAGATACCGAATGCTCAGGATTTCCCATTGTAGTGGTTTAACACTTGTTGGGATATTCTAATAAGAGAAATTAGATCATGGTTTGTAAAAGAATAATAATGATCAAGTCTGTATCATTCATTTTCTTGCTAAAAGGTATAAAAAGCAAAAGTATAAATAATTCGTCCTACTTTGGTCTGGGGCACTGCAGGAGAGGCTGAGGGAGCTGGGGTTGTTTAGCCTGGAAAAGAGGAGGCTCAGGGGTGACCTCATTGCTGTCTACAACTACCTGAAGAGAAGTTGTAGCCAGATGGGTGTTGGTCCCTTCAGCCAGGCAACCAGCAACAGAACAAGGAGACACAGTCTCAAGTTGTGCCAGGGGAGGATATTAGGAGGAAATTCTTGCCAGAGAGAGCGATTGGCATTGGAATGGGCTGCCCAGGGAGGTGGTGGAGTGGCTGTGGCTGGAGGTGTTGAAGCCAAGCCTGGCTGGGGCACTTAGTGCCATGGTCTGGTTGATTGTCTAGGAATGGGTGCTAGGTTGGACTGGATGATTTTGGAGGTCTCTTCAAACCTGGTTGATTCTATGATTGTCCTTCACTCTAATCTCTTCCACTAACCTTGGCTAGCAGATAACATGTAAACCTTGCTGGTTGTTTTTGGTCTGAGGAGAGATGGAGGGTGGAGTGTGTCCCTTCTGGACTGTTTTTGTCCAGGAGTGGAAGTTTGGATTTCTGTGTTATTTCTCAATTGTTTATAATTGTAAATATATGTAGATACATTGTCAATATATGCTTGTAAATTTAGCCTTGCTTTAAATGTGGCTTTATCTTACTCCCAAGCTGTCTGAACTGGTCTGGTAAATTTCAGTTTGGGGTGGGGGCAGGGGAGAAATTTTGCAACCCACTACACCCATGAATTTAACATCTCTTGTAAGCAGATACTAAATAGAGATCTTAATGCCAGATTAGTAGTCTGCTATGAAGTTTACATAGACTGCCAAAACCTCAGATTTAAAAGGGGGGAAATACATTTTAATTGTATGGATAGTAGGATATTGGGTAGGATGCTTAGGTGCATAGTAGTATATTCAGGGTGTGGTGGTTTGGGTGTTCCCCACCCCCCCACACTTTGGAAATCACCCAGACTAGACTCAACAGCCTCTGGAAATATGAAGCTTGTATTTTCAGCTAGCACAATAGACAAGCAGATATTTACAGTACATGCTGTTAAAGACAGAAATATACGAAGTAAAAGATAATCCAGAAACACAGCAGCCCTCCCAGAAACCTGAGTCCCCAGGAGGGGCTCCCAACCGCCCCTTCACCTTCCCCCTACCCCTCTCTACCTTACCCCAGTCCCAAGGAAGAATGGAGGTTTGGCCAGGGGGTTAGGAAGCAAAGTGGATTAGTCCAAAATGGAGGGTGGGGTTAGAGTGTAAGACTCAGCCAGTTCCCCAGCAGAGAAGTGCCGAGTGTGTTACCTGTGTTTTTATTTCTTGTTCCTGTACATCTCAGCAAGCCTATGAGGGAAGTAGACACCAGCCTTGTTTCCCTTTCACAGCCTGTAATCTAATTCTTCTCACCAAAACATTCTAGCTAGCTTCAAACTAGCACACAGGGTATTTATATGTTTAATCTAGGAGAATAGGTCTTCATATTTAATTTCTTGTTCAAATGCAAATGTTTTTTATTGCTTACCAAGTTTCTGGTGTGGTTCCTGTCTTGTCTCAAATCCACTACCTGCAGTTATGTTTTGGCTTAGCATAGTTTTACACTTGTATGCCCTTGCTTTCAATATGAAGCCAAATTTAACTTCTGTCCTTCTATATATCAATATTTGTTCCATTTTGTAACTGGAGGAATTGCGAAGCAAACATTACAGAATGGGATTTGGTTATTTGTAACAGTGAGTGTAAGAGTCGCCATTAGACTGACAGGACCCACAGGAGCTGGGCCTGAGTGAGGCATTTGACTCTGTCCCACATGACATTCTGGTCACCCAACTGGAAAAACACAGACTGGATGGGTGGAGCACTCACTGGATAAGGAATTGGCTGGATGTTGCATGCAGAGAGTGGTGATCAATGGCACAATGTCCACCTGGAGACCGGTGACAAGTGGTGTTCCTCAGGGGTCAGTGCTGGGACCAGTGCTCTGTAACATCTTTGTCAGTGATATGGACAGAGGAATTGAGTGCACCCTCAGCAAGTTTGCAGATGACACCAAGCTGTGTGGCACAGCTGACTTGCTGGAGGGCAGGGATGCCATCCAGAGGGACCTGGACAGGCTGGAGAGGTGGGCCCAGGCCAACCTCATGACGTTTAACAAGGCCAAGTGTAAGGTCCTGCACCTGGGTCGGTGCAATCCCAGGCACAGATACAGGCTGGGTGGTGAATGGCTGAGAGCAGCCCTGAGGAGAAGGACCTGGGGGTCTGGGTTGACGAAAAGCTCAACATGAGCCTGCAGTGTGCACATGCAGCCCAGACAGCAACCCTGTGCTGGGCTGCATCAAGAGCAGTGTGGCCAGCAGGGCAAGGGAGGGGATTCTCCCCCTTTACTCTGCTCTCCTCAGACCCCACCTGGAGTACTGTGTGCAGTTCTGGAGCCCCCAACACAAGAAGGACATGGAACTGCTGGAGCCAGTCCAGAGGAGAGCCACGAAGATGCTCAGAGGGCTGCAGCAGCTCTGCTATGAGGACAGGCTGAGAGAGTTGGGGCTCTGCAGCCTGGAGAAGAGAAGGCTTCGAGGAGACCTTAGAGTGGCTTTCCAGTATCTGAAGGGAGCCTACAGGAAGGCTGGGGAGGGACTATTGACAAGGTCTGGTAATGTCAGGACGAGGGGGAATGGGTTTAAGCTGGCAGAGGGGAGATTTAGACTGGATGTTAGGAGGAAGTTCTTTACAGTGAGGGTGGTGAGACACTGGCACAGGTTGCCCAGGGAGGTTGTGGATGCTTCCTCCCTGGAGGTGTTTAAGGCCAGGCTGGATGAGGCCTTGAGCAGCCTGCTCTAGTGGGAGGTGTCCCTGCCTATGGCAGGGGGTTGGAGCTGGATGATCCTTGAGGTCCCTTCCAACCTAAACCATTCTATGATTCTAGGAGGAATAATTTCAGATAGTTAGACTGGAAAAATGCAGGCCACCTATTTCCAGCGTTCCTGGGCTCTCAGATGAAATGTGGGATCCAGGCTTTATTTCTCATGGCATCAACCTTCTCCTGCAGTTGTTTATTGTTTTTGCTGACGCCAATAAATGCCCAGAGGACTTCTGCTGTTTACCAACATCTCAGGTTCTCTGGCTCCTTAAATCCAATTTCAAAGCATCAGACTTTAAAATCAGCATCTGTTATTTTTGAGCCCTTGCTTCTGTGTTGGAGTGCATTCCATGTCTCTGGACAGTGCTTTTAATTATCAGCAGTCTAGAAGACAGCATAAGAAATGGTTGCTAGTACTTTTATTTCTCCAACAGTATCACTAGATGGCCTGATAGATCTGGTGCTACGTTTGATTTTTCCATCTGCTGGAGATATTAGCCTAGGGTTTCATCACTACATGGTAGTCCTGCCTGTGCTCCTTCCTTGGAAACACTTTCTCCATGGCAAGGTGTCCCAGGTTGTGGCCAGGAGCCTGCCTGAGACTGGAGGAGAGAAATGTCTCGTAGCCCTTTCCAGGAGTGAGAATGAGAATACTGCACACTGATTACAGGTTTAAAGACAAATTCTGTTCACAAGAGTGTATATACAAAAAGGTAATCGGGCAGAACAAGTACAAAACTCATTAAGCCTAAACTGGTGTTCTGGAATCCTCCACCTCTTCCCGCCTCAGCCTGAGGGTAGGCTGAAACTGCCCTCCTCAGCTGAGGCCCACCAGGCCTCAGTGGGCCGCATGATGCGGTTCAATTTCCTGCCAGCCATCACCCCACCAACCGGGACGTAAGGATCCTGCCCTGTTCCCAGAGAGAAGTAAAAGGAGGAAAGGCAGGGAAGGGCATCAGTCAGGCACTGCCTTTTAAGCTATGATACCAGAAGACAGAATAGAATAACAATATTACAGTATGCTCTTGGGATGGGTCTCTGTCCCTAAGGTTTTGTTAAGGGACACCCAGGATCTCTCAGGATACCACACAACCATATACTGTATCCAGTTTTGGGATCCTCAATTCAAAAGAGATGTTAAGGTACTGGAGTGTGTCCAGAGAAGGGTAAGGAAGCTGGTGAAGGGCCTGGAGCACAGCCCTGTGAGGAGAGGCTGAGGGAGCTGGGGGTGTGCAGCCTGCAGAAGAGGAAGCTCAAGGCAGACCTCATTGCTGTCTACAACTACCTGAAGGGAGGCTGTAGCCAGGTGGGGTTGGGCTCTTGTCTCAGGCAACCAGCAACAGAACAAGGGGACGCAGTCTCAAGTTGTGCCAGAGGGGAGGTCTAAGCTGGATGTTAAGAGGGAGTTGTTGGCAGAGAGAGTGATTGGCATTGGAATGGGCTGCCCAGGACGGTGGTGGAGTCGCCATCCCTGGAGGTGTTCAAGCAAAGCCTGGATGAGGCACTTAGTGCCATGGTCTACTTGACTGGCTAGGGCTGGGTGCTAAGTTGGACTGGATAATCTTGGAAGTCTTTTCAACCTGGTTGATTCTATGATTGTGTGAAAATTGATGATTATGTGAAAACATCATTCCATGTTTTTATCAGAATGAGAAATCCCAACTGATGATTATTGGTGAGTTGTTTAAGAGGAATGGGGAAGACTGATTGAAGAGCCCAACAGAGAATTTCATTCTCAGCCATCAGGACAACATAGCTGGTGTTTCTGCTGTAAGCAGGTCTTCTAGTAGACGGCTAATATCTTTGCTCTCAGATTGGTCTGCTCAAGGATTTCCTTACATCTGTGATTTTTTGAAAATAAAATAAATTCCCTTCTACCCTGATGAGACCACAGTTTTTGGCTCCCCAGTTCAAGAGAGACAGGGACCTGCTGGAGTCCAGCAGAGAGCCACAAGGATGATTGAGGGACTTGAGCATCTCGCCTATGAAGAGAAACCTAGAAACCTGGGGCTGTTTAGTCTGGAGAAGAGAAAACTGAGAGGAGATCTCATCCATGTGCACAAATATCTGAGGGCTGGGTGTCAAGTGGCTGGGGCCGATCTCTTTTTGTTGGTCAGCAGCAATAAGACAAGGACCAACAGCTACTGGAACGTAGAAGTTTTCACCTCAATGTGAGGAGAAACTTCTTTACAGTGAGGGTGACAGAGCCCTGGAGCAGACTGCCCAGACAGAGAGATTGTGCAGTCTCCTTCTCTGGAGACTTTCCAAACCTGCCTGCATGCATTCCTGTGTTAACTACCCTAGGGGATTCTGCCTTGGCTGGAAGGTTGGACTGGGTGATTTCTGGAGGTCCCTTCCAACCTCTAAGGTTCTGTAATTCTGTGAAGACCTGCCGCCTGGTTAGAAAATGTCTCTTGCTTGAATATGTAATCATCTGATTGGTTACAGTATTTTCTACCAAATTTTAGACATGGGCTTTTTTTTGTTTGAAAGCCTGGCTAGATGCATATGCTACCTGTAATTTAATGTAGTTAAGTTATTTTGTGGAATCAGAGAGCTAAAAAGCCAGAACTTCATTCTAAAGAACAAGCACTTCTCAAAGGTGCTTTCAAGCTGTGTACTTAGAAGGGGTTTCTGCACGTGTTTGTTTTTTGTTGTTGTTGAAACAGATCCAAGCAGTGGGACCTAAAATTAGAATAAATCTTTTAGATCAAGATCCAAGGTTGTGCCTTACTGAAAACTGCTAGTAGACTGGCAACAAAAGAACTACAGCAAAAGATGTCCCCATCTCCAGCAACTTATAAAATTGAATTTTCTGATGAGTCATCTAGTTCAAGCAAGGTAATGTTAGTTTAATGTTTTCCATGTGTCTAAATTATTGTCACATGAAATTCTTCATTACTGCATGTTTTACCTTGCAGCACCTTGGGTATTTCTGATTGAATTACATACTTCAAATACTCTGGGGCTTAGAGACTTAAAATAGACACTCTTAGGATTGTGCCTTAGTTATTTAAGGAGGATTTTCATCCTTATCAGTGAGAAAAAAAAAATAGTGAATGAGAGTAGAAATCTTTGACTTCTCTGTGGAGGGAGCAATGTTGTACACAACTGTTGGCTTGCTTTTGCATTTCAGTTGCTCAAGCTAGAAAGCATGAATGGAAAATAACTGAGTATGCTCTCCTTATCTCAGTGATAGGTCTTCAATCAAGATGTTTAGTGGAGAAATGGATAGAGAAAAACGAGTTTCTTTATTTTGCCAAGTCCTGTGTCCATTGGCCTGAGCTGTGGCAAAGGGCATATGAAGTACTGTTTGCACATATCCAAACGCTTATGGTTCCGATGCATACAATGCAGATCAAATGAAAAGTTGAGGGAGAAACTGTCTAGAGTTATGTAGCCCTGCCAAGATGATGACAAAAGGCTTAAGCAAAAGATTTTTATCTTTGTTGTTTTTTTGTTTGTTTGTTTTTTGGGGTTTTTTTTTTTGTTTTTTTTTTTTTTTAAAGAAGGACAAGTGCTCAGCACTTAGAAGTGATACTTTTAGGAAAGGCATATCAACCTTTCCCAAATGCCTAATGCCTTGGTGAGGTCAGGAGGCACTTTCTTTCAGAAGCTGCCTGGACACCATGTCAGGCTGCATTGCCATCCAGCAAGATTTGGACAGGCTGAGTGATGGACAAAGGCTGGCCACATGAAGTTCAGTAAGGACAAGTGCAGGGTCCTGCAGCTTGGGAAGAATAACAGCAGGCACCAGTACAGGTTGGGGGCTTCCCTGATGAAAAGCATGCCCTGATGAAAAGCATACCCTAATGAAAAGCATCTCTGTGGAGAAAGATCTTGGAGTGGTCGTGGACAGCAAGTTCTGCATGGGCCAGCAATGTGCTCTTGTGGCCAAGAGAGCCAATGACATCCTGAGGGGCATCACGAAAAGTGTGTCCAGCAGGTCTAGAGAGGTTGTTCTCCTCTACTTTGCCCTAGTGAGACCCTGTCTGTAATACTGTGTCCAGTTTTGGGACAAGGGAGACAAGGACCTGGCAGAAAGTGTCCAGTGGAGAGCTATGAGGATGATTGAAGGATTTGAGCATCTCCCCTGTGAATAGAGACTGAGAAATCTGGGGCTGTTTAGTCTGGAGAAGACTGAGGAGATCTCATGACACCCAGTCCTCAGATATTTCTACACATTCAAGTGGCTGGGGCCAATCTCTTTGGTGGTCAGCAGCAATAAGACAAGGAGCAACAGCTACAAACTAGAACACAGAAGGTTTCACTTCAGCATGAGGAGAAATGTCTTTATAGTTAATGTGACTGAGCACTGAACAGGCTGCCCAGAGATGCTGGGGAGTCTCCTTCTCTGAAGACTTTCCAAACCTGCCTGGATGCATTCCTGAGCAAACTATCCTGGATGATTTGCTGTTGGTAAGGCGGTTGGACTGGATGATCTCTGGAGGTCCCTTCCAACCTCTAAGGTTCTGAGATTCTGTGACTCTGTTGTCTTGTTGTTTTGAAAGTCAAAGTCAGTTCCTTCATTATTTTAACTGTTGTTTCTTTCAGACCCCGAAGATTCCCGTTTGTCATGCTGAGATTTGGGCAGCATCTCATCAAGCCCTCTGCGGTCTTCCTGAAGACTGAGCTCTCCTTTGCTCTTGTGAACCGGAAGCCAGTGGTCCCGGGGCGTATCCTTTTGAGCAGTGCCTGTGCCATGGATGCCTGTACTCTCGAGAAAGGCAGGAGGAGCTCTGCACTTCAGAGGCCAGGTAGGATGCTATGGGGGTTTGTTCTGAAAACCAGCAGTGGAACGTAATACGCTTGATCAGTGTTGCAGAACTGCTGAAAACGGTTGCTTAGCAACTGTGACCTTAGAGGTGAATTTCTATTGACCTTTTCACCATGGAAGATGTATAAACAACCAGGTGCTACTCAAAGCATTTTAAAATGTATCTGAGGTGGTACTGTTTAAATTTCATTTTATGCTAAATAGCACATCCTGCTTCTCTTGTAATAATGTCACTTATTTTTAGATGTGGTAACTTCTTCATGGAGGAGTTTCAACTTCTCTTGCTAAATGTGCCTGATTTGTCAAATGGCAGCAGAATCCTGTATGAAGTCTTTTTTTTTTGGGGGGTGGGGGAGGGAACAGATTGCTTTGATTAATTTAGGTAGGAATGGATTAAATAAACCATCTGTATAGTGCACACATTTCCTGAGGAAAAGTGAAGCCCTTCATTGTAAGTGAAATTGTTGATTTAGGAACTTGATTCTGCAAGATACTGAATTTGGTGTATTTTGTAGCATGGCATATTGCTTTCTAGTCAAAGCCCTTCAGCTATGTAACTTGTGCTGATTTCTGTGGTGAGAGGTGGAAGTTTTCAGAAACACTCAAGAGCGATCATTTCTGTGGAAGTCTATGGTAAAATGTTAGCGGGAACACAGGCAATGGCTGAATGTGTTTTGAGAGAGGAAGAAGAAAAGACATCAGGTGTTTATTGAAAGCTTTCTTGGTTTTCTGTAGTTTTACATTGAGCCTGTAAGTGCCTGCACAGTGTGCTGCTATGTGCATCGTCCAGAACAGAGGACAATGGAAGGTTTAAAAACAGTAGTTAATGTTTACATGTTGGTTTTGGTTGGTGCTTTGTTGTTGTTGGGGTTTTGGGGATGGTGGTTGTATTGTCTTCAATTAATCAGTGAAGTGAACAATTGCATCTGTTAGAAGTAAAGAAGTGTTATGTTGGATGGAAGATACTCATTTTACCAGTTTGTGAGGACCTAGTAATGACAGTTTAAGAAGCCTATAAAACTTAATTATTACAAGCTTCTTTCCTTCTTAAATAATTAAAGATTACAAACTCTGGCTGCATAGTTATTTCTGACTGTTTGGCAAATATATTTATGTGCTCAGGTTCGGCTTTGTTATCCCATAATGAGTATTGCAGCATATTTTATAGTGCCACGTTGTTTTAATAGCTTGTGTGTTGTAATGTATGATGTAGTCTTTGTTTCTCTCTTGAATGAATGTTCAGGTAATAAAAACCCAACCCTTTCCTTTTCTCATTACAATAAGAGAAAATTAGAAATGATCTTGATGTGAAGGCTAGACTACGGTATGTAAAAAAGCGTTTTGCAGTTGTAAGCCTTTAAAATGTCTGTATAATGAGCATTCATCTTGAGATCTGGCAGTAACAAGTGCATTTTCTTTGTTTTATTGCAATAATTTTATCTGCCTTGTCTTTGGCACACTTGTGACATTCCTTTTCTTTCTTTCCTTTTTTTTTTCTTCCAGTAGAAAATAAAATATTAATATATGTGAATTAGAGAGACAAAGGAAATCAGTTTGAAAGCCAGCTCACTCC
Source organism: Tricholaema leucomelas (assembly GCA_013400475.1). Lineage (NCBI taxonomy): Eukaryota > Metazoa > Chordata > Aves > Piciformes > Lybiidae > Tricholaema lacrymosa > Tricholaema leucomelas. The sequence goes on from WAAF01018368.1 coordinate 23,568, forward strand.
AGGTGGTGGCTTTAATTAACTAGTAAGGTTGAAATCCCGTCTTGAAACAGAAAGTAGGATTGAACTTGTGAATTTGCTGTAATAGTTTAAAAATAAAGCTACACTCCAGGATAAAATCAGTCAAAATAGTCTTGTGGAGTTCAGAGTTAGTGATGTGAGCAGTGCCGATATCTGTTTGTTCACTTAGCACTTTACAAAGCTTTTGGCTTGTTTATGTTCAGCTGTCAATCCTGTGAATTCAGTTTGACAGTTGTAAGTCAAACTGTGCTAATGGTAACCAATAGTAGACTAGCAAGAACATGGTGTTCGTGGTAAGGAAGGAGTTGCCTTGTTCCTGGAGAGAGCTGCCTCATTTTCCCCAGCATTTGACTTGTGTCTAATAGGTGCACTCTATTTCATGGGCTCAGGAACATGTTGGTAATAGGATCCTCTTGAGTGATTATTGCAGATTCTCTGGAAATAACTGGGATCTTACTATTGAGTAAGGGATATCTGACATTAAATTGGAATCTCTGCTGTGCAAGCTCAACTTGTGCATATGTTTGAAAGTAGTAGCAAACTCATTCACCTTTGGCACAACCAAATGGAGGGAGAGCGCTATGCATGATCAGTGTTACTGCGTGCTTCTCTCAAGACATCCAGTCCTACTGCTGTCCCTAAATAGGAAAATGGCTAAGATTCAAGGTGTCTGATCACTGTCTGAAAACATCAAGTCATTCAACTCCCATGACTACGTGAGGAGTGCATACCCTCTCTCTTCCAAGAGGAAGATGGGGCTACCTTGCCCCTTCTACCTGTCTGTCTTCTATCAGAGTGCCCAGGCACGTGATATTTGGGACAGTCTTGATTGATGAGATGTTTTTTGAAGTGTGTTTTACGCTGGCTTTCTGGTTTGTACAGAAATGGTATGTTTTTGTTTTGCTAATGCCTATGAATTGTTGTGGAGCCAAGAGCTTGGGTGGGAATACCCTGTGGAATGCACATTGTAGCAGTTAGCCTGGGTGTGGGGAGGAGGGATGCTGGTTATTCTGTAAGCTTGCTGTGATGTGTGCACTTACACAGGTACCAGTACAGTTCTCTCTGAAAAATAGAGTCCCTGTTTGCTCTCGATTCCGTTAGCTTGCTGCTCTGCAAAGAGTGACTGTGAAAGAAGTCATTTGTGGCTCCCTTGAACAACTGTGTTGTTTTAGAGGAGGGAATCATTCAATAACTGGCATAGTGCAGGGATGTGTCTATTGTCAGTAGATGCATAGCTTCTGTCACACAAAAAGTACATGACAAATGGAAACTGCTCCTGCAACCAGCATGAGCTAAACTTACAATTATCTTCTTACTTAAATGACTTCGTTCAGAGCCTTGCGCTTCCATAGTTCAGAGCCGAACTGTAGTGTCTTTGTAAACAAAATCCATCTACTCTTTGACATGGACTCGTGCTCTTTAATGTGGTAACAAGTACTTTGTGAATGACCTGGCATTTTATTGATGCTTTCCTAGCCATATGCCATAGCTTTACATGGTTTTGCTCATATCTTCGAGAAATATGAACTGGATTTTTTACTACTGCCTTTCCCATTTCATTGTGCACTGTACTTGCTTTTATCTTGTGCTAAACATGACAAATGAATTTGAACATTAGTAGAATCCATTTAGGGTCTAGGACTTTTTATTATACATAAAATTATTCATTTGTTAAGTCTAATTTTTTTTTCCCCAGTAGACAAGGTATTGATCTTGGGATTTATGTTCAGGATGCCATAACAAGTAGCAGAAAAGGAACACAGCAACATTTGTAAATTGATTTGAATGCAATATATAATGACAGAGACAAACATCAGATCTATGACAATATATATTATACAAAGTATTTTTCTACAGTTTATTGAATTGGTTATTAAAAAGAGCAGGCTTTCCAACTGGGAACAGTGAGCTGAGGGTTACCAGGACTAGACAATTCTATAGAAATTTGTGGTGGACAGTTTGACTCCTTCAGGAAGTGTGTGTGGATTAGAATAAACACATTGCAGTAACTTCTTGTCTGGGTTTGACTATGAAAAGGTTTTTCTATTTGTTATTTTTTTTCAGAAAGGAAACAAAAGACACACTGCTTGACTGTTAGAGACTGGATTTTGCTGGACTATTTGATACTGCTATTTTCACAGAGACCTAGTGTTTCTCACCAGAAAAATATTCTGACTGTGGGGACCAGACCACAGATAAATCCCCAAAGCATGTGATATTTTTCTGGCAACTGTATGAAGTTAATGGTTATTATTTGTCGCCAAGACAGTGTGCTGTACTGTGAGTTACTGCAGCTTGTTCCTTTTATTAATGAGTAGAGGAAGCATTAGCTGAGCCAGATGCTCCTTCAAAGACTTGGTAACACCCTTAGCTGCTGCTGCAGTGTAATTGTTCTGAGTCTGTTGCATGGACAGGGTGGGATTCAGGGTCATGCAATGTAAGACTAATATCAGCTTTGCTGTAGGATTTCTCTGAGCTTCCCCATCAAAATTGCTGTATTCCTTGAGAATGGCATATTCTGTATTGTCACAAATATTGCCAAAATGATTTTTTTTTAACAAGAACTAAAATATTTGCAGTTAAAAAATAATCCTTTTATTTTTTTTAAGTAGCATTGTTTATAATATGTTCTAAAAGTAACTTTTAATTTCATTATAGTCCTGAGAGAATTTCCATTGAAGACAGCACACTGGCTGTGGAGAGAGCAGCAGTATTCTCTTACAAGTTTAGTTTAAAACCATGGTGCTTAGCATGCATATGAAATTTTAATTCTTCATAAAGTTACCAGTGCTGCTCTTTATTGTGATTTAGTTAGTTTGTGCATTGTGCATTTATCACATCTGTATTTATGCTGCATAATTATGAGTTTTATGGGGTTTAGCCTTAAAAAAAAAAGTGTTAATATTTTCCATAAAACTAAGTTTTGGAAAATAAAATTCAATTATATTGCAGAATATATAAATTTGTATTTACATATTGCAATAATCTTCATTGCACTTTTACAACTGCACGTTATACATATTGAACCCTGTGGGATAATACTCTTTAGTGCTTGTTACAGAAGCCTTATGTGCATTTCTATTACCACTAGTTTGCTTTAGCACAATCCTAAGGAGTAGTGATGCTCTTTTTAGTTGTTTAGGAAAGACCTAAAAACAAGGGGTTTGGCAAAGACTCTGTAACCTATGTGATGCTGGAGACAGCAGGGGAATTGCATGGAGGCAGAAAATAGTTGATACAAGGAGTGAACTATGTAGCTGAATTTCTTCAAATGTCTAGTAACTCTAAAAGACAATACTAGGAGGAGGATGAAGTACCTTTGATGGCGTAGAGAAGGCACCCTTAATGAGAGAAACAGATATGATCAGAGGGCTGGAGCACCTCTGCTATGAGGACAGGCTGAGAGAGTTGGGGCTCTTCAGCCTGGAGAAGAGAAGGCTTCCAGGAGACCTTATAGTGGCTTTCCAGTATCTGAAGGGAGCCTACAGGAAGGTTGGGGAGGGACTATTGACAAGGTCTAGTAATGTCAGGACGAGGGGTAATGGATTTAAATTGGCAGAGGGGAGATTTAGACTGGATGTTAGGAGGAAGTTCTTTACAGTGAGGGTGGTAAGACACTGGCACAGGTTGCCCAGGGAGGTTGTGGATGCTTCCTCCCTGGAGGCGTTTGAGGCCAGGCTGGATGAGGCCTTGAGCAACCTGCTCTAGTGGGAGGTGTCCCTGCCTATGGCAGGGGATTGGAGCTGGATGATCCTTGAGGTCCCTTCCAACCTAAACCATTCTATGGTTCTATATATAAATGATGGATCTTGTGTGAAAATGTGGGGGAAATTACAGAATCTATTTTTTCACCAGGAATACAGAAGAGATTGAGGCTTTATCTTGTCAGTATATGATAGATCTTTTTTGAGGTATCTGACTGAAGCTGCTGAGAATCAGTGGAAAGTCCCAGGTTTGTTTCTTTTTTCCTCTTTCTTGGGGATCCCAAAGAAAGCTGTACTTTGGCTTTTCCTTATGTGAGCAGTTAGGATCCCTCGAATAGAACTTAGCAACACCATAATGCTTACTTACACAGATGACAGTAAGAAAAACAATTTCTATGCTGAGTCATTTCTAACTAAATTAAACTATGTTGTGCAAAGGATATGGAGTAAGAATGCACTCTTGGCAGCAGCAGGCCAGTAGCTCAGCTTCATTGTATTCTCAAAGTACCTTCTGGGAAAAGGTTCTCCTCAAACAGCTCAAAGCGTAACTGCTCTGCTCTGTGTATGCAAACCACTTGAATTTAGTGGTGATAGAGAGGCCAGTTAATTATCTCAGGGCTGGAGTCATTGTGTTTGCAGTCTACAAACAAAGGGACAGTGTTTGACTAGCATTGAGAAATGCTGCTTCTGGAGATAAAAGATTCAGGGTTCTGTGCACAAAAGCTTGTCTGCTTGTCTTATTTGTGGAAGTGGAGTTCAACTGTGTTATTTGGTCTGATAAAGTACTTACCCTTCGAATCTTCTCTTGCTTGAAAGGTGCTCACTGTTGAAGGAGAAGGTACTTTGCCCTAAGGATTTCTCTTATGTTACATTGTTATAATTGTATTAATGTAATGGTGTTGGTGAAATCCCATTCTGAATGCCTTGTGCCAGTATTTTAAACGGAAAGAAAATATGTAAGTAATGAAATCACAAGGGTTGGGCTTTTTTCTGATTTTTGAACACAGTGAGTTACCAATTTTTTGTGTGAATTCAGCAGCTTTATGATAAAGAATTTCTCAGGCTGTAGCACAACCTGCTTTGGAGGAAGTATTGAAGAATCTGACTTAGAGGCCACAGCTGGGCGAGGCAGTAGCTTTGAAGTGAAATCCTGGTACATGTTACCAAATCATACCATGGAGCAGTCTCTTGTTAGTGGTGTGTTCAGCTGTTAGTGGTGTGTTCAGCTGACCTTCACACTTAGCTCTACAGAGGGCATTGTGTGATCTCTGAAAAATGGACTCACAAGATGCACGTCATAATAGATTGGACCTGTGCAATTAAATTTCTGGACTACATTGCTAACACATGCTGGAACCTGTCCAAAAATGCCAGTTCCATTTTTGTCTAATGCCTTTTATTCACCTAGTTGGTGTCTTGTAAACGATTTCAAACCATTTTACTTATATTGAACCCCTTCACTGCTTCATGCACTACAAGGACACTCACTGTTCAGTTGCAAAGGTATGTTACTAATGTACATCCTCTAGAAGTGGAACTGCTTGTCCTTACAACCTCCAGAAACATGCAGAAGTAGTCTTGAAACCTAGTCTCACCATTGTGGTATCTGCATAGTTACACCATGCCCATAAAGTAAAGAACTGAGTGGAAAACCTGTTCTTGTTATTATGGAAAGATGTAGAACATCAACATTTTAGCTGATGATTGCTATAGATCAGATTTCATAAAGGCTGCCTACTGTCTCTTAGGGCCTTTGTGACATAATTATTAAGACTCTGTTGAAAGCAGCCATTTTTTGATGGTTGAAAATAATTAAATTAGTCTTTAGCCTAACACACAGTTAAATAATTTTAGTTACAGCCTCCTGTTTTGTCATGTTTACTCTCATTAATTTGTAAAGCACGATAACAATTTCACATTGACTTACAGCTACTGTTTTATAGTAACTGACTTAAGTAAATTTACTTTGAGGCTTCTGTCATTGGAGTGATAGAGATACCTGGAAAAAAGTTTACCCAGTTGTATTTTAGCATAGCAATAAACCTTGCAAAATGTTTAGTGAGAAAAACCTCATTCTAAAGAGCTGGAAGAATCTCATTTAAAAGATGGAGAAACAAAGCTGTGTAGAAGGAGGTAAAATTGAGAACTTTTCACACAAAGTGGCAGAGAGATTGAGGCAAGATTCAGAAGAGAGAAAACAAATGTTTCCTTTGAGGTTTAACACAGTAATTGGCATAGTTGTTTAAAAAGCATGAAGTCCTGTTCATAAATAATAAATACTTCCAGTCCAGCAGTTACTTTTTAGTCTGGTAGAGCAAATTTGTAATCGGTGTAGTTATTGAACAAACCTGTAATTTTATCCTTTTTATCACATCAGTAAACCTAAACTTAACAGCCAGAAATGGACAATAGATAACAAAGAAGGTATTTGCTGCCATTGCAATTTTGATACTACAGAAAATGTAAGTACCTGCATTGCAAGTAGATGGCCATGTGCTTTGCATCTGAGTACCAATTACCATGGACTTCATAAAAAAAGAGGAATAAAAAGATATTTCTCTTAATTCCTCAGTGAATAACTGGATTTAAACCCAGCCTTTATTATTCTTCTAAGGAGTTTCTGGCTGATGGAGGAGATGACAATTACAAGCTGTTCCTGTTACAGTTTGTGAATGTCTGGGACCTTTTGTCCTCAGCATAGACCTCAAAATGCGATCTGCAGCATGCACACAGTTAAGTGAGTCCAGGCAAGGTATTGCATGGCTTGCTTTTATGGCAGAATATAATTAAAAGAGATGATTGCAATACATGGTTATTCATAATAGATGTCACACAATTACCATAAGCAATGCAATACATGCAAAATCTCCATTTGTAATGAAAATAGATTTGCTGGAAACTCAATTGGAAATTTCATTTCTTGCTTATTGTTTCTAGCATATTGGACTCTTTTGTGCTATTCAGTGTAATACAACTATATGTTTTCTTTAAGCACATGTTTTTAAGAGGCGGCTGACATGAATTTCTTATTGTGCTTCCTAAGAGGAAATCCAATGATGTATTGCTAAACTGTCAACTCTTCTGTTTGCTGTGAGCTGCCTAATATAAGATAGTTTTAATTTGAAACTAACATTAATATTCCTTGGTGTACTGTAATTATAATCTTAAGAAGATATTTCATAATCTCACAAGTAATCATCTTGTACTCCTTGTATTTAAAGGATCTGTGTTGTGGTTTAACAGCAGTCAGCAGCTAAGGCTTGCACAGCCGCTCCCAATTCCCTCTGGTGGGATGGGGGAGAGAAGTGAAAGGGTAAAAGTGAGGAAAACTTATGAGTGAACACCAAGAACAGTTTAACAGACAAAGCAAAAGCTGTGTGCAGAAGCAAAGCAGAACAGGGAATTCATTCACTGCTTCCCATCAGCAGACCATCTCCTGGAAAGCCAGACTCTATCATGACTTAGGAAGACAAATGCTACTGATCTGAACCTCTCCCCTTTCTCCTTCTTCCTCCAGCTTTATATGCCAAGCATGATTTTATATGGTCTGGGATATCATTTTGATCAGTTTGAGTCAGCTGTCACAGCTGTGTTCAGTCCCAGTTCCTTCTACACCCCCAGCTTACTTGCTGGTGAAAAGCAGAAAAGGCCTTTACATCTGTAACCAAAGTCTGTTACCAGTGCTATTTTCAGCACAAAATGTAGGCCTATGCTAGCTACTATAAAGACAAGTAACTCTTTCCCAGACAAAGCCTGTACAACTTCCAATCACGAAGAAGGGGAAAAGAGCATAGAATCACAGAATCATTTTGGTTGGAAAAGACTTCTGAGATCAAGTCTACAACCATTATCTAACTCTACCAAGTTTGATGCTATGGCAGTTTGGGAGCACAAATGCTAAACTATATCTCTTATCATCACATCTCTGTCTTCTAAATACCTCCAGTGATGAAGGTTCAACCACCTCCCTGGGGAGTGTACCTAATGTTCAATAACCTTCTCAGCAAAGAGTCTTCTAAGCTGTAACCTAAACCTCCCCTGCTGCAGTTTGAGGCCATTTCCTCTCATCAATATACCGTGACATAGAATGATAAATGATCATCAGAGCACTTGGTGTAGATGTCAATCTTTTGAGGGTAGATGAAGTTTACTGTATTCCCCCAATGAGTGCAGACCCAGAGGTCCAGGTAGAGTGTGGTCACTGACACAGATTTCTTCAGAGGCTGCTTAAGGAAAACTCTTCACAGAAGGAGTGTTTTTGAAGACAAATGCGAAGCAGTAGCAGACTTCTGGATTCTTATGCAAAATAGAGTTCTGAGGTACAATGCCCCAAATCCTTTGGGATTCCCCCCCCTTTTTTTTTTCCAGGTGGGACAAAGTCCTTCCTTCTCCCTTTTCCTTGTCTCCATTTGTGTAGCAGTTAAGTCATGCCCAGAGGTGTGCTTTCCTCTACTGCCTGCTCAGGAGATAGTAGATACAATGACTCCCACGTAGCTCTGTGCCCGGAGCTGCTCACTTGTGCTCCTTTGTTTGCTTAGGAAATGTTTTCTTCTGCAAAAACTGACAGGGGAGACTATCAAAGACAGTGATTCCAAGTGGCCCTGTAATTGCTTTGCAGAGCTTCAGCTGAGGGTCAAGCACCTTCTCTGAGCAAGGTAATTGGGTAAATTGTGTTTTAATAAGTTGTCTTGTGTAAAGTTAAATGTGAACATAGCAGACAATGGAGACTCTCTTGTAAAATAAGGCTACAGTAGGAAATGGAGTGCATAACTCATTTAATCAGGTACATTTTGCTTTATCACTCATATTATATCAAGGTTCTTGAAGCTGCACGAGTGTGTGTAGTCTACCATTCATTTGCTAGTGCATTTTACATTTTGCAGTTCCTTGTAACTTGCTGGCTTCTACTGTTTCTGATCAAAACCTGAACAGAGCAAGCTTTCTTGAGCACATCTTTGTGTTACACAACAGAAGTTGAAACCAACTCCTTCTCTTCAGTTCAACATTATCTGAATGCAGTATGAGTCATTTCTCTACAGAAGCTGTCTAAGAGCAGTTAGTTTTAGTTCAGGATTAATGATATATTAAATAACCTTTAAATTATATATTAAACACATATATTCTAGTTATTTATANTGTGTATTATTATGATCCTTCTCACCAGCTCACTCAGAGGAAGAGTAACCCTTCACAGGCAGCTGTCTAAGGGGTTGGGAGGGTGATATGGGAGAGCAGAGGGAATAGAATAGAATTAACCAGTTTGGAAGAGACCTCCAAGATCATCCAGTCCAACCTAGCACCCAGCCCTATCCAGTCAACTAGACCATAAAGCAGTGGATGTTGTTCTAAAAACACTTCACTGCTGCAACACTCTTTTGTAAGTGTAGAGATTGTTCTGGAACCATGATTCTCCTTCAGTTTTAGTGAAAGTCTTCAGACATGGCTGTCTGGATGAAGTAGCAGAGCAGCTAGCAGAGCATTGCAAAAGGGCTTTTTATGTCATGTTCTGTTTTTGTGGTTTTTTTTTTTTTTCTGCAGACATTTTGAATATTTGTGGAATGTGGAATTCCTACACTTCTTATGCAGTAGGGATACTTTGAGGGGAAAAAAAACCCACTTCATTAGTATCCAGTCGTGTGGAAGGGTGCATATGACATCTCTGCTCGATGAATGTTTCCCTACTGTGACATTATCAATATTAAAAAAAAAAAGAAGAAGATATGTTTGACTGTCTCTAAAATACATGTCTGAATTTGACCTAAAGGAAGTTAATTACAAAAATATTGTGGAGTGTTGTGATTCTATTTTTATCCTAATTTGAAAACAGTGACATTAGTGGATCACTGCTGACTTAGCATAATACTTTGCTAAGGTTGTTTTAGCTTAGCATACAGTGCAAGTATCTCTTTTTCCCCCTCCACTTCCTTACCAAAACAAAATGCAGTGCATTTAATATCAATTGGTACTTGCTTATAAATACCTCATAAGAATTGGGTTATCTATTTTGACGGTGGATAAACATGTGTTTTACTTGGAGGTTAGGTATTAACTGAAAGAATCTGATGCAAACAGATATTTGCAGAGAGCAAGCACCCAGAAACAGCAGCTTTGCTATGAGGACAGGCTATGAGAGTTGGGGCTCTGCATCCTGGAGAAGAGAAGGCTTCAAGGAGACCTTTGAGTGGCCTTCAGTATCTGAAGGGGACCTACAGGAAGGCTGGGGAAGGACTATTTACAAGGTCTTGTAATGGCAGGGTGAAGGGTAATGGGTTTAAACTGGCAGAGGGGAGATTCAAACTAGATGTTAGGAAAGGGTTCTTTGCAGTGAGGGTGGTGAGACACTGGCACAGGTTGCCCAGGGAGGTTGTGGCTGCTCCTTCACTGGAGATTTTCAAGGCCAGGTTGGATGAGGCCTTGAGTGACCTGTTCTAGTGGGAGGTGTCCCTGCCTATGGTGGGGGATTGGAACTGGATGATCTTTGAGGTCCTTTCCAACCTAAACCATTCTATGATTCAATGAAACAGCTTACAATAGCATTTATGTATTCAACTGAAAGAGAAAAATGGGAGAAAATGTTGAAACTAAACTGATCAGCTTTCCTTAATGCTTGTAACATGCAGCTTGTTTTTATCATGTGCAACAAAGACTCATTGCATAATTTTATTGGGGTTGGAAATGCTTTAAGTTATAGTCATTAACAATAATGGAGGTGGTGCAGATCTTATTCAAGCTGAAGCATCAGAGAAAGAACCAATTCAGTTTTATTTGTTAGAAAGTGGGTCAGGCTCATAATACATTTTATGTAGGGGGCAAGGGGCTGTGGCACTGTGTGCAGGTCTGTGTCTATGCTGTGCTCTTTCATCTGCATGTTGAGATCTCTCTTGTGGTGATTGTTTCTGTAACATTTATTATCCATATGTAGAGTCCTAGGATGGTATATACAAATCTGGAACTTGTTTGACCCATTTTTAAACTGCAGGGTTGGAATGTCAAGATAACATTACGGTGGGTTTTGCTGTACATGTGAATGATGCACTTAATCCAAATCCTTAGTGAGAGTCAGGGTCAGGCTTTATTCATCCTTAGACAAGAAAAATCGGATCCATTTACATGGCATTCACAGCAGCATTGTTTGGCTTAGTCTAACCCTGATCTGTAATGTGGATTCTTTGTATCAGTTGATGATATTTTTTTTCAACATTCGTTGGTCTCCTAGAAAGCCACAGATTCATCTGCTTACTCATATGTGTTCCAGTGCTTCCAGAGCAAGGGATAGTTTGTAACACTGACTGTTAAAACTACAGGGATGGTACTTCTGTAGCTGCCTTAGTTCAGAACTGCAAAAATTATAGAATTGTAGAATCAGTCAGGGTTGGAAGGGACCACAAGGATCATCTAGTTCCGACTCCCATGCCATGGCCAGGGACACCCTACCCTAGAGCAGGCTGGCCACAGCCTCATCCAGCCTGGCCTTAAACACCTCCAGGCATGGGGGCTCAACCACCTTCCTGGGCAACCCATTCCAGGCTCTCACCACTCTCATGCTCAACAACTTCCTCCTCACATCCAGTCTGAACCTACCCACCTCCAGCTTTGCTCCATTACCCCTAGTCCTGTCACTCCCTGACAGCCTAAAAAGTCCCTCCCCAGCTTTTTTGTAGGCTCCCTTCAGATACTGAAAGGCCACAAAAAGGTCACCTGGGAGCTTGCTCTTCTCTAGCCTAAACAGCCCCAACTCTTTCAGTCTGTCCTTATAGCAGAGGTGCTCCAGCCCTATTTTCATTTCTTTCCCCAAATGAAATAACAGTATGCATAACAATGAGTATTTTGATATTAAATGGATACAAAGAGTCTGGCACTGCTATATAGAAGAGGAAAAAAAAGAAGTAGCTATGCAAGGGCCCATTCTGTGCAATGGTTGGATTGCTGCTGTACCTTTTATATTTAAAACATTAATGGCTTTGAGGTATTTCTCCATTTTTTCCCAACACAGCTAGGGAAGGGGAAAGGGAGCTGACAGGGGAAAGGCAATGATGTGCAGTCCAGCTTTGACTGAGATCCTCCTTGATCTTTTCTGTCACATTGATGGTACCTGAATGAATTAACTGTACCTCAGTTAGTCTTGTCCATTGGGGATTGTTTTATATTGCCTACAAGTTACCAGGGCAAAGCAGATAACATGATTTGATTATTGTGTGTTGTCACAACTGAAAAGTCACAGAGAGATGCTCCATTTGTCTTTCTAAATAATGAAAGCTGAGTCAGGATTGCCATCTGATCTGTCGGAAGGTTCAGCAGCAGTGTCTTCTATCTCATTACTTCCCTTTCCCTTCTGAAACTTCTTAATCTTTGTAAGGAAAATTGTCAACTGTTGTAGATCTGAAGCATTGCTGTGCCCATTTGCTGCACAACTTAAGGATCCATGCTTATTTGAAAATCTTTTTGCTGAACTGGTGATTTTCATGACGAGGTAGTATTGTCCTCAGTTCTCACAGATAGATCCTGTATTACATATTGTGGTGGTTTGAGGTGTTCCCTGCCCCCCCACACTTTGGAAATCACCCAGACTAGACTCAGCCAGCTCTGGAAATTTGAGTGAAGCTTATATTTACAGCTTAGCTCAATAGACAAGCAGATATTTACAGTATATACAGTTATAGACAGAAATAGACAAGGCAAAAGGTAATACAGAAACACAACAGCCCTCCCAGAAACCTGAGTCCCCAGGAGGGGCTCTCAACAGCCCTTCCACCTTCTCCCACTCCTCATCCTTACTCCAGACATTGCCTTGTGCCCCAAGGAAGAATGGAGGGTCGGCCAGGGGTTTAGGAAGCAAGTGGATTAATCGGAGAGATGGAGGGTGAGGTTAGAGAGAAAAATGCAGCCCAAATCTCAGACAAAGAGCGGCTCCCTTATCTATGTTTGGATTCTTGTTCTTATACATCTCAGCAAGCCTATGAGTGAAGTAGACCATTGTTTCTCTTTCACAGCCTGTAATCTAGTTCTTCTCACCAAAATATTCTAGCTAGCTTCAAACTAGCACACTTTCCCCTGCAGCCCTCAGAAGAAAAGTAATGAACTACTTAATTTGATTATGTTTTTTATTCATGTAGTTGTTAAAATGGTGATAAAGGTTTCTAATCCATGTATGTTTGGTGCCATAGATTTTCAAAGTCATTGCTGAAATTAGGATAAGTGACTGCTATGGTAATTGTTACCACTTGCAGCTGGAGAGAAAGTAGTTTCATTACCTTATGGTCGGTATTTGTTCTTAAGATCTGTATTCTTCTTGTTCTTTCTACTGTACCAGTTGGTCAATAGTCAGAGATTGTTGTCCATTTCTACCCACAAAAAGAGGTAGAAGGTAGTGTAAGATGCTTTTCTACCTAAAGACTTTGAGAATGTTTTCCAATTGGAATCCAGATATTTGGGAGCATGCATCTTTTAAAAACAAATATTTGGGTATACTGAGTTTCATACCTAAAAATGCTAATGCAAATACTAGACAGAAAAGAGGAGCAATGTGGCAGTGTACTGATGTGAGGAGCAGGGTGATGGTGTACTGATGTGTTCTGTCTTTCTCATGAGAGACAGTGAATGTTAAACTGTCATACTGTAGGGCTGAGTATAGGAGTGCAGTGAAAGCCAGCAGACTCATACGAACCTAATGTCATTCCTAATCTTGAATCTAATTTTTGTCCATTGTCAGCTGAGCTGCTGCACTCTGCAAAACCTCTGCCGTCGGAGCCGCAGAAGTCTGAATATCTGTTTAAGAAGGTCCTTTGTGACTTTATAATTCTATTTCATGACAGTCCTGCTTTGTTCAGTATAATAACGAAACAGAAAACTTTCAGAATTAGTTCTAATACAAACATCTAATATATGCAGCAGAGTGATAAACCTTGAAAAACTGCCATTCACACAGAGTAATTAAATATCATTACCTTAGTTACTACCGGGTTGTCTGTATTTCATTTAAGTGTGCTGCACATACTGAGAGCAATTCAATTTGCCCAATTAGTGAATTTTAAGATTGGTTTCAGAGGCATGTTTCATCTTATGATACTACTTGTTTTGTGACTCTTGATGTAAAAATCATAGCCTGAATTTTTAATTGTTTTTTAAAAAAGCTTAATTTAATTCTGAAACTTCCTAGACAGGCTGGATGGGTGGGCAGAGGCCAATGGGATGAGATTGAACAAGGCCAAGTGCAGGGTTCTACACTTTGGCCACAACAACCCCAAGCAGCAGTAAAGGCTGGGTGGGGACAGAGTGGCTGGAGAGCAGCCAGGAAGAAAGGGACCTGGGGGTACTGGTGGATAGTAGGCTGAAGATGAGCCAGCAGTGTGCCCAGGTGGCCAAGAGAGCCAATGGCATCCTGGCCTGGATCAGGAACAGTGTGGCCAGTAGGATGAGGGAGGATATTTTGCCCCTGCACTCAATGCTGGTCAGGCCACACCTTGAGTACTGTGTCCAGTTCTGGGCTCCTCAATTCAAGAGAGATGTTGAGGTGCTGGAATGTGTCCAGAGAAGGGCAACAAGTCAGGTGAAGGGCCTGGAACACAAACCCTATGAGGAGAGGCTGAGGGAGCTGGGGTTGTTTAGCCTGGAGAAGAGGAGGCTCAGGGCAGACCTCATTGCTGTCTACAACTACCTGAAGGGAGGTTGCAGGCAGGTGGGGTTGGTCTCTTCTCCCAGGCAAGCAGCAACAGAACAAGGGGACACAGTCTCAAGTTGTGCCAGGGGAAGTATAGGCTGGATGTTAGGAGGAAGTTGTTGGCAGAGAGATTGATTGGCATTGGAATGGGCTGGCCAGGGAGGTGGTGGAGTTGCTGTCCCTGGAAGTGTTCAAGAGAAGCCTGGATGAGGCACTTAGTGCCATGGCCTAGTTGGCTGGATAGGGCTGGGTGCTAGGTTGGACTGGATGATCTTGGAGATCTCTTCCAACCTCGTTGATTCTATTCTATGCAGTTTCAGTTGAAAATTAAGCTGAAAAAAAAATCCATCCCACACGAAAGAAAAAGGCAGACATCATCTTTTTGTTGTGCTCCTTGGAATTAGTTGTGTTAGCCACACTCAATACTGATGATGTAACCTCTGCCATTTTATCTTAGTACCTTGAGTCTACTCCGTTAAAAACTGATGCCCAAGGCCTGGCCTTCAGTGTGTGTAGAATTTGGTAATAAGGATATGGTAGTGCATTTGGTGCTGACAAAAGGAAACAGAAAACCAATTAATTGGGTTTGACTATGCAGGTGACAGTGTGGCTTAGCTCACTTTGGAATAGAAAAATAACCCAAGTGATGGACATGTGGAAGTCATTTCCAATCACTTGAAAATGTCTTATTCTGTACTGTTTCTACAGCTTCAGTAAAACTCCCAAACCAGAAGGCTGTTACTAGTTCCCTCCAATACCTTTTGGCAGCTGTGAGAGATTTAGGACAGTGAAAGAAGTAATCTGAAGGAAAGCAGTATTTTCACCCAATGATGGTAGATACCCAATTAATGTCTGAATTTATTCTCCAAAACTATTGGTTTGGCTGTTTCAACTCTATTTCTGTCAATGAGAGATGCCAATGTACATACATAACCTTACAAGGGAGAATGAAACCCTGTTATTTACTCAGGTCACCTGCCACAGAGTTCATGAGATTTTGCTAAGCTGCAAAAAATCATTTTTTAAGAATAAGCAAACATTAGTTGCGTTTTTTTTTTTTGAACTGACCTTTCAAATCTGATTTCCACATGTGAAGTCTTCAAATTTAGGCTGTGAATGTACTGCATCAAGTTCTAAGGGGAGGAGAGCATATCCTATTTTTTTTCCCCTGTGGTGTTTGGTTGCTCTTTCTGCAGTTTCATGCATAATTGAATTGATTTTGATTGCTGAAAATCACATTGCCCATCAGTGATTCAAGGTAGCTTACAGAACTGAAGAGCACACCTAGTGTCTGCTTCTAATCTAGTGAATTTGCTGCTTTTCCTGTATGAAAAAAAAATGCTGTAATGAGTTAGAGAAGATCTGATGAAAAGGTTGCATTTGGTCTATTAATATTAGACTGGTTTAGGAAGCAGGCAATTTGTAGCTAAGAAAAAAAAAAAGCTGTTTTTTAATGAGCCTTTTTAAAGATGGTAAACTACATTAATCTAACCAAGGTCTTGTCCCTGCTTCTACTTTTTGTGGATTTAAAATGTGTTTATTTCCTTGGGTTAATCTTTGCATTTGCCTGCCTGTGTGTCTCGCTGAGAAGGCTGTGAGTGAGTGGAGATTCTCAGTACAATCACCAAGGCTATGATTTCTTAAAAAGCCTGTTTGAATCAATATATAGCTTCTGATGGCTACTTAATGACCATCTTAGAACCCCATATTGTTGGAGGTTTTGTTTTGTCTTTTTGGGCTGGTGTTTTTTTTTGCGGGGGGGTGGGGTGGGGGGAGCTCTATTCATGCAAAACAACTCTTTTAGATTACTTGCCGTAGTAGTTAGTAATTATTTACACTGATAGCCTGAGGCAAGTTTGATGTTTTAAAGTGTTAGATGTTAATAAAATAGTAGTCTTTTAATGTCCTTCTATTTCCTTAAGACAGGTTTGATGCACAGTAGTTTTTGAGTTGGAATATATTTAAGTTGTTGCTTCAAGGATGAGATAATGCTGACAACAACATTTCTCCTCTTCTTCTCTGCCTGTTTTGTTACATAACTCGTATGTTCTTTTCTTGCATACAGATAGCTCTAGTTAATAATTGGTTTCCTATATCAGTTATGTCTCTGTATTTAAGCTCTTGTTAGGATCACTAAGTAGTAATCCATAGTAACATTTCGAGAACATAACAAACTTTCTTAGCTGCAAAGAACATTGTGCTTAGGTGTATAAAGTAAACTCTCCTCTGCTTCTCTGCCTGTTTTGTTACATAACTCTTATATTCTTGTCTTGGATACAGATAGCTCTAGTTAGTAATTGGTTTCCTGTATCAGTTATGTCTCTGTATTTAAGCTGTTGTTAGGATCACTAAGTAGTAATCCACAGTAACATATAGAAAACACAACAAACTTTCTTAGCTGCAAACAACATTGTGCTTCGGTATATAAAGTAAACTCATCTTTACATCAAGAGTTCATAGAGCTGAGAAAGGATTGTGTGAACTTTCAATATATTTCATTGTTGCAAATGAATATTCAAACTCCTGAGCTGTCTTTTAAATGTAGATGCATCACATAGACTCTAAAATCTAAATTATATGTGCTAGTTTCATTTGGAAGTATAATTAAGGTGTATAATGTCATTTAACTGTTTAATGAACTCTGCATAATGTAATGGAATACAAATATTTGACCTCCCTGACAGTGACTGATGGATTGAAGTTGCACAGCATGATATCATTAGAATGTCAAATAACATCATTATTCATGATTATCAGGAATTATTCAGGTGAAATGGCAAATGTAATGGAAAGCTATTATTTGTGTGTGGGCCGCAGATTGACTTTCTTTGTCAGTGCCAATCTCTTGATGATACAGGGGGAAGATACTTAGATTTATTGAGCTACAGAGAATTAATGTTATAGGTTAAACAAATGTCAATAATATCAGAAAAAGTGTTTTCAGTAGGTCAGGTGGTGTATGAAGTGTCTAGGAGTAACTACTACTGATAATATTTTAACTTCTGCTTTTACTTCTGTTATATATTGAAAACATCTGTAGATTGCAGGGGTTTGCAGCATAGGAATATAGCAATAATCACAGCTTTCTGGTTGACATTTCTCATCAGGACAAAGAAAAACTACCATACAGGCTGTTTGCAGTAGAATGGCGATTTTGCCCTCTGTTCTCAGAAGCCTAAATGCAGAGTTCAGAATTTTCTTCCATGAGGTCACTGCTTAGACTTCAAGCTGAAATCTCAACTATATATTTTTCCTTCACTTAAATCCACAAGAAGTTGATGGTCTGTGACCTACCATAGGCATTCACAAAGGCCATCCAGATGCCTAAAACTGAGCACACACTTCTGCAGTTTGTGGAGTTATAGCCTATGGAAATAAGTGATGAGTAACCTGTGTTCATTTGGAGAATTAGGATCTTGCACCTGAGACATGAATAAGCTGTGAAAATAAATTTTGTGTAGCAGGACAAAAACAGTCATACTGTTTTCTGACATGCTTTCTGTTGGATATGAGTCTTGCCCAAAGATAATTTTGAGACATTGAGCTGCAGATACTATCCCACTTGTCAGTGGGAGGTGGCATGCTTAAGTAGCTAAAGGATCAACTGCTATGTTCACAGTGGAAACAGGATGAAGCTTAAAATTATTTAACTGACAGCCAATTGTCTCGACTCCTTGAGTTCCTGTAGGACTGGAGGGGGACCTATAATGCATATTTGGTTTACAAATTGGCTTTCATTGTTAAGAGATTGTGTATAGTTAGGACAATGGTAGCAGTGTGGTGTAGCCAGGGGCAGAGCAAACACGGTGAAGAGGAAATCTGTGCAGAGGCAATTGCATGGCATGCTGTAGCATCACAGACCTTTATGTTGAGATGGAGTTGGGCCTTAGCTTTAGGTTGTATGGGGTGTGTTTGTAGCTTTAGTCAGGGATAGGTTTGTGTATTTGCATCCTAGCACAATTACTTTTGTGTTTTGAAGCTTTAAAAAAAGCCATGATGAACCATGGCTAAGATCAACAACTCTCCTAAATCCTGTGGGCACTTAGGTAAGTACGGTACATCTGAAGATAACAAAATCATTTCCCTGTATAAGTGCTATAACTGTTGAACCACATACAGCATGGAGTTTAGTAAGATGGACTTCTGCTTCATATCACTGGTGAATTCTGTCATTTCTGTTGAACTCTATGGAGCATCAGCTGAAGTATCTCTCTTTTTCCTCCTTTTTTTCCCCTTTCCTTCTAGGTAACCTTACAGTAATTTGGAATGCTTTTTGATTTGTATATTAAGCCTAAGACACAATCCTAATGATCAAATTTACCTTTTGCTCCTGATTTGTGAATCCAAAACCAAGCTGAAGTTGGCAGCTTTAGAATTGATGTGGAAGCGTGTTTTCTCTCAGTTCCCTGTAGAAGGTGTGTGTGCTTAAACAGGCTAACAGAAGGCTAGGTGATTTGCAGTGTGATTTCCAATGCTTATTTTCAGGGTGTTAAAAACTTCTGAATCTTCTTTTGCACCCTGCTGCTCTGGGTTTCTACCTGAGTCAACAGGTTTTTAATCTCACCAGAACTCCCACTTCACAAGTTGTCAAATGACTGCTCAAGCAGTAAATGGAAACCTTAAACATGGTGTGCGTGATTTGAAGTATGTGCTTTTACCAGGGAGCTGAAAAGTAGCCTATCCTTGACTATGCAGAGGATGGTGAGACATCACCCTTTCCAGATCATGAAAGTCTGGCAAAGGGGAGGGGAGATGTTATTGTTGCCATCTTTTATTATTATTGATTAATTTTAAGGTACTGGAATATAGTTCCAGAACTGAAATAGTTTGTCAGTTCATCCCTCCAGCAGTTGGTTGAGCAATCCGTTACATACTCAGGGAGCTGCACCTACAGCAAAGGTATGGGTTAGCAGCAGAGTGGTAACAGTGTTTATTAGATGCTGGCAAGCTGCCTTGTGCATACAGGGACAGTGTTTTGCCCTTCTGAATAGAAAGGACCTTGGCTTGCAAAGCGGTTCCAGAACCAAAGTCTGTGCTAGCAAACTGCAGGTCAGAGCTCTATGCTGAGCATTTCCTGTGTGATATTAAAAATCATGTTCTGTTACTTTATTGTGCAAATCTTACAGAACAGAATAAAACAAACACCAAAGGGCAGTAGAGGTGATGGTATTTTGACTTCTATGTGGAGCTATGGATAGTGCTTATTAATTTAAGCTTTACCTACTGGTTGAAATGAGGTCACTTAAACTAGCATGGCTGAAACTTTGTGGAAGCTAATGCTGTATCTATACAACAAGAACAGTATTTTGAGGTTTTAAAAATAATAATACAAATAAAAAAATACCTCATTGCATATTGCTACCTTTGGTTACATGTTTATAAATGACTGTGTGCAGTTCTGGAGCCCCTAACACAAGAAGGACATGGAACTGCTGGAATGAGTCCAGAGGAGAGCCACGAAGATGCTCAGAGGGCTGCAGCAGCTCTGCTATGAGGACAGGCTGAGAGAGTTGGGGCTCTGCAGCCTGGAGAAGAGAAGGCTTCGAGAAGACCTTGTGATGGCTTTCCAGTATCTGAAGGGAGCCTACAGGAAGGCTGGGGAGGGACTATTGACAAGGTCTGGTAATGTCAGGACGAGGGGGAATGGGTTTAAACTGGCAGAGGGGAGATTTAGACTGGATGTTAGGAGGAAGCTCTTTACAGTGAGGGTGGGAAGACACTGGCACAGGTTGCCCAGGGAGGCTGTGGATGCTTCCTCCCTGGAGGCGTTTAAGGCCAGGCTGGATGAGGCCTTGGGCGAGCTGCTCTAGTGGGAGGTGTCCCTGCCTATGGCAGGGGGTTGGAGCTGGATGATCCTTGAGATCCCTTCCAACCTAAACCATTCTATGATTCTATGACTTAAAATGGAAGGATTGATTTCATGTGTGAGGACAGTATGTTACTGTTTCAGAGATTCAGCTGCTTTCCTAAGTGAGGGTATCAGTTCTGACTAAACTTGCAGATGAAGTAGGCAGAGATGCTGAGTATATGTCAAATGTGAGCAGGCAGCAGAGTGAAAGAAAGATACTAATGGCATCCCATGGTGAAGATTTGATAGGGTCTTTCCATTCATTAGGCGGTAGAGAAATCACACTCAACTGATTCCCTGAGGCATAAATCCCTAAGAAAACAGTGTAAGTCTGCTTTGGTTTTATGATTTCTGTAATTTCCTCTGCTCATAAACCCCTTTGTTTATAGTATCATTAATGATATAGAAATTAAGAAAGTGTGTTCCTATTTAGGAATAATATTTCTCCTGAAGTCTTCAAACTACTTTATAATATATATAGAATGTTGTAATCCCGCTATAGCTTAAAATATAGAATCATAGAATCAAACAGGTTGGAAGAGTCCTCCAAGCTCATCCAGCCCAATCTAGCACCCAGCCCTAGCCAATCAACTAGACCATGGCACTAAATGCCTCATCCAGGCTTTGCTTCAACACGTCCAGGGACGGTGACTCCACCACCTCCCTGGGCAGCCCATTCCAATGCCAATCACTCTCTCTGGCAACAACTTCCTCCTAACATCCAGCCTACACCTCCCCTGGCACAACTGTGTCCCTTTGTTCTGTTGCTGGTTGCTTGGGAGAAGAAACCAACCCCATCTGGTTACAGCCTCCCTTCTGGTAGTTGTAGACAGCAATGTGGTCTGCCCTGAGCCTCCTCTTCTCCAGGCTGCACACCCCCAGCTCCCTTAGCTTCTCCTCACAGGGCTGTGCTTCAGGCCCCTCACCGGCTTTGTCACCCTTCTCTGGGCATGTTCCGGTACCTCAACATCTCTCTTGAACTGAGGAGCCCAGAACTGGACACAGTATATTGTAGGAAACCTCCAAGTTCATCCAGTCCAAACTATCACCCAGCCCTATCCCATGGCACTTAGTGCCTCATCCAGGCTTTTCTTGAACTTCTCCAGGGATGGCACCTCTGCCACCTCCCTGGGCAGCTCATTCCAATTATACCTGCATGAGAATGTTATTCATATCTTCAGATACTCCTAGCATTGTTTATCAGGCATATACTTTATTTTTGAGCACTTAACAATATAATTAATCTGATTCCATTCACAGGTTAGTTTGTTGCTTTAGTCCAGTAGCTTATGCACATATTATCTTGCTTGATGCAATGGGGAAAATTGAAATGGATTAAAATGAATTTTAATGAATTATAGTTATCTATATTTGTAACATATACTGAGGGAGAAATAGCTTTGTGGGCTGTTAGAATTTAGATCTGCTCCTATAACTCCATCAGAATGCAGAGATTTTTATTTAGCTCAAAATGAGTGATAAGAGAAATTGATTAACATTATGGAAAATAAGAACGACATTTACTGTAGTTCTCCATCCTTTTGAGTCCAAATGACTTAGTTTTTCCATAGGAGTATCCATTTGCTACAGACTTCACTTGAAAACTGTTCATGGCCAAGTGTCCTTTATCTCTTTTTGCCTAGTCTCTTAACTGTTTTTCCCTTGGCTATATATGCCAAAGAAATAGCAAGTGAAAAGAATGTCCTAATTTTATGATTATTTACTTGCCTCAAAATACATTAGCATGAAAATTGGATCTCATAAGTTACTTTTTCACATATTATTTGAGTCAGGCCAGGTGTTGTAATTCAGCTATTAACAACTATGGAAACAAATATGGTTTAGAAGGGACATCGAGATGCTTGAGCGTGTCCAGAGAAGGGCAACGAGGCTGGTGAGAGGCCTCGAGCACAGCCCTACGAGGAGAGGCTGAGGGAGCTGGGGTTGTTTAGCCTGGAGAAGAGGAGGCTCAGGGGTGACCTTATTGCTGTCTACAACTACCTGAGGGGTGGTTGTGGCCAGGGGGAGGTTGCTCTCTTCTCTCAGGTGGCCAGCACCAGAACGAGAGGACACAGCCTCAAGCTGCGCCGGGGGAAGTTTAGGCTCGAGGTGAGGAGAAAGTTCTTCACTGAGAGAGTCATTGGCTACTGGAATGGGCTGCCCAGGGAGGTGGTGGAGTCGCCGTCCCCGGAGCTGTTCAAGGCAAGGTTGGACGTGGCACTTGGTGCCATGGTCTAGCCTTGAGCTCTGTGGTAACAGGTTGGACTTGATGATCTGTGAGGTCTCTTCCAGCCTTGGTGATACTGTGAGACTGTGATATGCTTGTAAGTAGGACATGAATTTCCCACCAGAAAATATGCTTCTCAGAAAAATCTGTTTATGGAAGATATGCTCATTTTAAGGTTAGTAAAAGCTGAAGCTTGATCAGAATGAGATTTGTCATTTATCATCACAATTTTTTTTGTTTGTTTTGAAATGGTATCCCATTTGAAAAGAACTCTTGTCCCAGAAGGGCAATAGAGATGCATATGACAGAGCCCTTGTCACTTTCAGATGAAAAATTCAATGACCATGAACAAAACCAACCTATTTTTTTTAAGGCTGTTAAGATTCAGCAGATGGAATTCTTTAGTAAAACCATGCCTGCTATGTCCAGTCTTGAAGTCTCAGTTTTTTCTGCTGTCCTGTAGGGATTCTTGGGTCTTTTGTAGTGAATTCCATGGAACAATTATTAGCTTTGATGTAGAAGATGCTGTTTTCCTTTATTATAAAAGAAAATCTCCTAGGACTCGCTTTCTTTAGCTTGCCTTCCTCCTCTACCATGTGTGCAAGGAGAAGTTTCAGATACCCCTTAACAAAGCTATTTATATTCATAACTGCTTGTTAAATACAGATATAACAAAACGAACTTTTGAATAATACCTTCATTAAAATAAATTTTAAAATAAACATTTAAAAAATCCATTGCTTTGATGTAACTATGGAAGAAGGTGATCTCATTGCTGTCTACAACTACTTTGAAGGGAGGTTGTAGCCAGGTGGGGGTTGGTCTCTTCTCCCAGGCAATCAGCAACAGAACAAACAGAACGAGGGGACTCAGTCTCAAGTAGTGACAGGGGAGGTCTAGGCTGGATATTAGGAGGAGGAGGATTTTGGGGGGTTGGGTTTGTTTTATTCTTCATTTTACACAGTAGTTTGTATGAGGGCAGACCTCATAGCTGTCTACAACTACCTGAAGGATGGTTGTAGCCAGGTGGGGGTTGGTCTCTTCTCCCAGGCAACCAGCAACAGGACAAGGGGACACAGCCTCAAGTTGTGCCGAGGGAAGTATAGGCTGGATGTTAGGAGGAAGTTCTTCCCAGAGAGAGTGATTGGCGTTGGAATGGGCTGCCCAGGGAGGTGGTGGAGTCTCTGTCCCTGGAGGTGTTCAAGAGAAGACTGGATGAGGCACTTAGTGACATGGTCTAGTTGATTGGACAGGGCTGGGTGCTAGGTTGGACTGGCTGATCTTGGAGGTCTCTTCCAATCTGGTTGATTCTATGATCTTAAGGATACTGGCATTTAAATTCAACCTTTTTCCTTTGTGTGAAGGTAGTGTGGAATTTCCTGTGTTGTAGAGCTGTTTATTGTAAAGGTAAAGAAATACTAGAATGGTTATGTATGTAGTACTTCTTGTCAACACCTTTTAAATCTAGTTTGGGTTTTAAAACAAGTAGTGTTGTAAAGGCATGTGTAGTTCTCTTCCTGCTGTAGTAAATTTTAAGGGAATCAATAATAGCATAAAGATAGAATTAGTAGCTCCCTCAAATGTCTCCATGCAAATGTAAAGGCTGCCTTATCTGTAAGGAGCTGGTGGCTATAAAATGAAATGCATTTAAATACATGGTTGAAGATGATTAAAATATCATCCAGAACCAAAGCACTTCAGCTGTAGATATTCATTAAATTGACCATTAATAACTTGTGATATAAGGGAATATTACTGTATTCATAAATTTTGTATGCAGATTTTATTAAGCTGGCATGTTATATGAATTGATTCCCTGACATCTTCTGGCTGTGGCTGTATAGATAGTAGTGTCTCCTATGAGTTTGCTGTAATCCAAGAACTCTGACTGTTTCTAGCAAGAAATGGCAGTTTTGTTCTGGGTGGCAATTCTTTCAACCAGTTGGCAACCAAAAACCATAATTATAGTGTTGTGTTTCTACCAGCCATGGTGTTACACCAGCATTTAGTTCACAAATGGCTTTTTTCCACAGCTTATAACCCGAGCGTAAAATCATGCTCAAATCTGACAATTACAGTGACAACATTTTTAACCTATTAATTAATCTTTTTTCCCTCCATTCTTTCATTTTCTCATTGAGATGTGGGATTCTGTTCTATAAATGACATTTATTAAAAGTACTAATTTAAATTCTGTTAACCCATCAGATCCTTTATTAGGGAAACCTATCAATAAACATGCATCATTTCAGACCTTTCCCCTCTGTGTTACTGTTTACTAGTTGATATGTTTTAGGCAAGACTAGGGGAAAGCAAGTGAAATTTGACAGGTATTCTGTTATGTTAACAGGTTAGAGAACTTATTTGGACAGTCTAGCAACAGTGAAGTATTCCTCTGGGTACAAAATGTGAGAAATCTTGTCTTCCAAATCATCACTGATGTACTTTAGCTATGAGGGAATCCAGAAGAGTGAAAGACATGGAGTTAGTGGATGTTCCATGACTTTTTATACCAATGCTGTGTGCTGCTTCCTGTTGCCTGACATCCAAAACATTATATTCTTCATGGAAAACACTGAAAAGGCAAGGCAAGGTAGTTCAAGGGACAAAAGTAGAGTTATTAGGTGGCAAACCCAGTTTAAGGATCTTTGGTCCAAAGCAAATGAGAGTATGAATCAAGTCTGTAGACTTAACTGCAGGTATCTGTATTCTGAGGTGGTGAATGCCTCAGTTTCCAGATCAAGAAAGAGTTATTTTTGAGAACTGATTCAAGTTTTTATGTTGTGTATGAGGAAACATTGAGATGATGACTTAAGGGCCTGCATTTTTTGTTAGCTACTTGTTTGTAAGAGACTTGCAAGTTATAGAGCCGTACAACTTTTCACAGTCCCGATAGTCTAAACATAACTTTTTATTGCCCATGAAAGCAGGCTTTTAATCTCCTCTAGTAATTTGTAATCTACAGAAGCCTCTGGAGTCTTTGATAAGTCAAATCCCTATGTCTTTATTTGATCATTTCTCTTTTTTCTTTAACACAAAAAGTGTTATTTAAATTAAGTGATTACAATGTAAACCCTTCTTTCAGGCCACCACTTGTATAATAGAAATGTAGATGATGCAAGAGTTTTGCTTTCTAAGGAATTAAGGCTTAATTGCCCTTAAAATATGCTTGTATTAAGGAATTGTAATGATGATATCTTCAATTGTAACTGATTTTTTTTAATTATTTTTATCAGAAAAAAAGGTACTTTCTGACACTTTTCTAGTTGATATCTCCAGTAGAACTGTTTTTCTAAAAAGATGGGACTGTGAGCGTAACAGTGACTTAATGTGAGTCCAGATGGATCCTCTTTGTGATAATAGTAAATGGATTTTCAACAAGTTAATGATTCCACATAGTTATTGAAAAAAATTCTACTTCCCTGAGAAGCTGGAGTGTAACAAAGGATGGAGAATCATAGAATCAACCAGATTGAAAGAGACCTCTAAGCTCATCCAGTCCAACCTAGCACCCAACCCTCTCCAGTCAACCAGACCATGGCACTAAGTGCCTCATCCAGGCTTTTCTTGAACACCTCCAGGGATGGTGACTCCACCACCTCCCTGGGCAGCCCATTCCAATGACAATCACTCTTTCTGGCAACAACTTCCTACTAACACTCAGCCTAGACCTCCCCCAGCACAACTTGAGACTGTGTCCTCTTGTTCTGTTGCTGGTTACCTGGGAGAAGAGATCAATCCCACCTGGCTACAACCTCCCTTTAGGTACCTGTGGACAGCAATGGGGTTACCTCTGGGCCTCTGAAAGTGTATATGCAGATTGTTGCTAATGTTATTATCAGATATATTATGCTTTTGGTAGGACATCTTCTGTCTTGATAAAATATAAACTAAAAATAACAAAACATTCACTATCCATTAGTAGGAAAAAAAAATCCTATGTTTTTGTTTGTTTGTTTGTTTTCACAGTGCATTATTTAGATTATTAGCCAGAAGTACACTAACAAATGTGATACAATATACAGTGATTTGTATGTCTTCATTTAGAAGATGAAATTCAGTTGTTTTTTAATAGTATTGTCAAAGCAGTTTCAGTATGTGTCCAGAGAAGGGCACCAAGGCTCTTGTAGAGGCTGGAGCACAGCCCTCTGAGGAGTGACTGAGGGAGCTGGGGATGCTCAGCCTGGAGAAGACCAGGGTCAGGGCAGACCTTATTGCTCTCTACAACTATCTGAAAAGAGGTTGTAGTCAGTTGGGGATGATCTCTTTTCCCAGGCACGCAGTGACAGAACAAGGGGACACAGTCTCGAGCTGTGCCAGGGCAGGTTTAGATTGGATGTTAGGAAGAAGTTCTTCACAGAAAGAGTCATTGGCATTGAAATGGGCTGTCTAGGGATGTGGTAGAGTCACCATACCTTAAGTGTTTAAAAAAAGACTGAATGTGGCACTTGGTTCCATATTTTAGTTGATGAGATAATGTTGTGTGATAAGTTTGACCTGGTGATCTTGAAGGGCTTTTCCAACCTGTGTGATTCTGATTCTGCGATATGGCCTAAGTAATTATGAGCGTTTTAACCATTACATAATCAGTATCAGTGGTTCTGAGATAACTAGTCCTGAGATCAGTAAATTTGATGAAGAAACTGAGACTGACTTTTGGAACATAGCATTCAATATATTTTAGACTTAGTGTTCTTAAAAGTAAAGATGTTTCACATATTAGAGCAAAAAGAAAGCTGAGAAAACACTACGGGCTTTGTTCATTAAAGAATTGCATGCTGCTGCCCATGCTTGACCTTTTCACCAGAGAAATATGAAATAAAAGCTGAAAATAGGACTCCTATACCCACTTCTTTTTTTTTTTCCCTGCCTATTGTTAAAACGCCTATCTCACCAGGCTACTTCCAACAAAATGAGCTTTTCTTTAGTTATTACAGCTGCTCAGAGAAGTGGATAAGCTCCAGGCTTTAATTATTGACTCTCACTCCCTGAAAATAAATAGAGAAGCCATTTCTATTAGCCAGGACTTTATTGCCCTAGGTAGTATCAGGATTTCCTATGAATTTTGTAATTAGACTGGAAACATTATGTTCCAGAAAGCATGGATCTGAAAAGGACATGTTGTACCACTTAGTGGGATCAGAGGGGCATTTGTTAAAACGCTATCTCAAACAGGAGCATCGGGAAAGGAGCTGGAACGTTTGCTACATGAATGGAGGAGCGGAAAGCATGAAAGAAAATTGTATCCATTTCTTGGTTGTGATTGCATGGTTTACCTCCTTCTGGCAGGCATGCAGAAATTTCTTTTCCTTTTTCTTTGATGCACCTTCTGTTCTCCTTGGTTTTACTGGCTATTTTCAAAGCTGTGTAGTACACAAGATGGGATTCTCAGCAATGCTGTGGATAGCAGCATGATCACTCTGGAAAGGGTTTCTTTGGAAAGCGTTTTTGAACCTCTTTCTCAGTATGTTGAAATAGATATATTGTCAAATTTGAAATTAAAAACCTCATAATATCTCAGAAGAGTAATTGTTTTGGGGAGTATTTTTGAATATATATATTGAATCTCTTTCTCAGTATGTTGAAATAGATATATTGTCAAATTTGAAATTAAAAACCTCATAATATCTCAGAAGAGTAATTGTTTTGGGGAGTATTTTTGAATATATATTTTGAATATATATATTGAACCTCTTTCTCAGTATGTTGAAATAGATATATTGTCAAATTTGAAATTAAAAACCTCATAATATCTCAAAAGAGTAATTGTTTTGGGGAGTATTTTTGAATATATATATTGAACCTCTTTCTCAGTATGTTGAAATAGATATATTGTCAAATATGATATTAAAACCCTATAATATCTCAAAAGAGTAATTGTTTTGGGGAATAATTTTGAATAGATGTTTTGAACCTCTTTCTTAATATGTTGAAATAAATATATTGTCAAATATGAAATTACAAACCCCTTAATATCTCAAAAGAGTAATTGTTTTGGGGAATAATTTTGAATAGAAATTTTGAATAGAAATTTTGAATGTATATTTTGAACCTCTTTCTCAGTATGTTGAAATAGATATATTGTCAAATATAAAATTAAAAGCCCCATAATATCTCAAAAGCGTAATTGTTTTGGGGAATAATTTTGAATAGAAATTTTGAATAGAAATTTTGAATGTATATTTTGAAGCTCTTTCTCGATATGTTGAAATAGATATATTGTCAAATATGAAAATAAAAACCCCATAATATGTTTTGGGAAATAATTTTGAGTAGGTATTTTGAACCTCTTTCTTAATATGTTGAAATAGATATATTGTCAAATATGATATTAAAACCCTCATAATATCTCAAAAGAGTAATTGGAATCATAGAATCAGTCAGGATTGGAAGGGACCACAAGGATCATCTAGCTCCAACTCCTCTGCCATGGCCAGGGACACCCTACCCTAGAGCAGGCTGCCCACAGCCTCATCCAGCCTGGCCTTAAACACCTCAGGGCATGGGGCCTCAACCACCTTCCTGGGCAACCCATTCCAGGCTCTCACCATTCTCATGCTCAACAACTTCCTCCTCACTTCCACTCTGAACCTACCCATCTCCAGCTTCACTCCATTCCCCCCAATCCTGTCATTCTCTGATATCTTGAAAAGTCCATTCCCAAATTTTATATAGCCCCCCCTTCAGATCCTGGAAGGCCACAAGAAGGGCACCTGGGAGCCTCTTCTTCTCCAGACTGAACAACCCCAACTGTTTCAGTCTGTCCTCATAGGAGAGGTGCTCCAGCCCTCTGATCAACCCGGTGGCCCTTCTCTGGACACGCTCCAGCATGTTTTGTTTTGGGGCATATTTTTTAGTATATATTTTGAACCTCTTTCTCAATATGTTGAAATAGATATATTGTCAAATATGAAATTAAAAACCCCATAATATCTCAAAAGAGTAATTATTTGAGGGAATATTTTTGAATATATATTTTGCATATATATTTTGAACCTGTTTCTCAATATGTTGAAATAGATATATTGTCAAATATGAAATTAAAAAACCCATAATATCTCAAAAGAGTAATTGTTATGGGGAATATTTTTGAATATATATTTTGAACCTCTTTCTCAGTATGTTGAAATAGTTAGATATAGTGTCAAATATGAAATTAAAAAATGAAATTATATTAACTTATCCATTGTTGCCATGATATGGCCTAGCCCTAGAGTGTTCACCTCTCCTCTCAGAGCTTCTACTTCTAAGTTTCTCTGTTCTATATATTTTTATGTCTCAGCTAGAAATCTAGCTCAAATGGCAACAACATGGCGCTTTGGGATGTGATTTAGTGGAAATGGTGGTGTTGACCTGGTGATCTTAGAGGTCTTTTCCAACTTTAATGATTCTATGACTCTGTATCTTGAGTTGTAAAATAAGGAGTATGTCTAGAGTAAGACAGTATCAGTACACAATGCTGTTAACACAATTGGAGGGAGTAGCAATTTTATCCTATAAAAAGTTCTCTTCATTTAAACATAAACAAATGAAAATAGTTGGAAATAAATCAGAATGAAAAGTCTGAATGTGAAATTTCCACGACAAAAACTTAGGTTGATTTCAATCTGAATAATGGAAATAGAGTGTTTGGATTCTTAAGGAAAGTATAATTTATGTGGTATGCAATTATAATTTCTCTAGTGTAAAAATAGCCCCCTGCTGACAAATTTAATCTTTCACACAAAGTAGGAGTGTGACTCAACTGAAATATTTTACTTTTTAGGAGGACTAAAATAAAAGTAATTTAAACGATAGTTAGAATGTTTGAGGTTAACGTAAGGTGAGAATTCATTTATATTCGCCTGTAGGAAATGTTACTCAAAACAAGCTCTTCTTGAAAAATTGCTTCCAATTTAATGTGACTCATTTTCATTTTGGGGGAAAAAAAACCCACAAACTAACTCCAAAACTTTTGTGAGCACAATAAAATTGTAATTATTTGCTTGGAGTTAGCAGATTGTCAGGAAGGTGGTGAGGAAGCCTCAGTCCTTAGCAAAAGACCATCCCTTCAATATGCCTGTATACAAATACCTTCTTAAGATACTACTCTAAAAGAAGCATTTAGAGTTATTTAGAAAGAGAGGCTTCATGTAGGAGCAACTTGCCAGGTGCAAGTCAGTGCTTACTTACGCTCTATATTTGCAGGCAATTATAATGGAGTCGCCGTCCCTGGAGCTGTTCAAGGCAGGATTGGATGTGGCACTTGGTGCCATGGTCTAGCCTTGAGCTCTGTGGTAACAGGTTGGACTTGATGATCTATGAGGTCTCTTCCAACCTTGGTGATACTGTGATAATGCATTTCTATTCAGAACTGTGAGCTGGGCCATTTTAAAGGGCAGAAACAAAAACTACAGTAAAGATAACACCACGGCAAGAAAATGTCTGCATGTAAGCTCGCTGAAAAGTAGTCACTTGAAATTGTTTTTCCATTTCAAACTTCTTATATTAGCAGCAGAGAGTGATTGCTGCGTTGCTGATCACTGATCTGATCAGCGTATAAGCGCTCTGAACGCATCGGTGGGTACTTAGCGTGCGAAACGCGGCTAGAGGCTGAAGTCATCGTTGGGCTCTCTGGTTGAATGAGGGTGATATGGCGCTTTTGGTTTTAGACATCAATTATTCATAGTCGTAAGATGCTTACAGAAATTAAAAAACATTCCTAATGCCAAGTTCCTTGCATAATTTGGCTGTGGGATGCAGGCTTTTTCTACAAGCTTCTTTAGCCTAAAATAAACTAAACCTTCTTATCTGCTCACTGTACTCAATACAGCATTTCCTGACGTCCAAGTACACACAGAGGAACTCGCACAGACAAATTGCCATGGCAACCCTGAAGTCACCTCTCAACTGACTTTATGCTGCTTTTCTGTCCAGCTCTTTCACAGTAGTATCACTGATTAAATGAACTGAGAATTAAAAGACAGTTTCTGTCAAAGCATACATGTGGCACGTAATTTGGGTATAAGAATCTGCTGGACTCTGAATTCTTTAACTTCAGATTTTTAGTTAGAAATATATTAAGAAAACACAGGCATTTGCTGAGACTGAACTAAGAGAAATTAATCAGGAACTAACAGAGAATGTTTGAATTTATATTCCAGCAAACAAAAACTTAGTTGGAAGTCAATTAAGAGTGCTCAGCATTAAAAATGAAAACATAAACCTCAAGCTCATATTCTAATTCACAAAAGCAAGTAAATAACAGAATACATCTGGTTGGAAAAGACCTCAAAGATCATCCAGTCCAGCCCTCAACCCAGCATGTACTCGACCTTGATGCCCCTTCCCTAGAATCACAGAATCAGTCAGGGTTGTTGATGAGGAATACACACAACGCTCCATATGCTTCCATACATTTTTCATCTCTCTGACACCTGCTGCCTCACCTTGTGTGAGAGATTAAATCTTGTTTCTCTTGTACATGTAAACCAACAAAGATAAAATCCTTTGCTCCCTCAAGACAACAGCTGTCCAGGAGGTGTGGGGCAAGCACATCCTGGACACCTTCCTAAGGTTAAGGTATTTATTGTAGATGATATATGTCTTACTAAAGCACATGATTATTGTGTATTGATGGAAAAAGCATGAGACTGGAGCCTTTTCATACTCTATTCTGAGTAGCATACAAGAATTCTGTGACTGATTTCTCCCATGCTCCTGGTAGATAAGTGAATGGACTTTGAAAGTAGAGGTGTTGGACCATTAGCAATGTTGCCAGACTTCTGTGGGGATGCGGTGGGTTGGATGTAAGGTTCTGAACAGGAAAAGACTCAAAAAAACCAAACTGTCCTAGGAATATTTCGTGCTTTTTGATACTCAGAATGTTCATTTCAAATAAAAAATAAACAGGCAACCAGGAATTTTGCAGTTGCATCAAATGAAAACATCCAGAGAGTCTATTGTAGCCAGTGATACAAATGGAAAAAGGAAAATATGTGGAACTCCTACTAAACTTTTGGATATGTCTGAATGTAGAAAGATCTGCCGTGGCCTAATAAACCTTGGTTTGGTGTTACAGGATTTTCCTCTCAGCTGTCTTCCTTTTTTCACCTGTTTCTTCTTGCTTCCCTTTCCTGTAAAGAAACGTTTGCACACTTGACAAACAGTACACAAGCAAGTCCCACTGAACCCAGCAAGGTTACTCAGGAGTTGGGAAAAGTGCTGTGTGTAATATATATGTGTTTTCCCCTGAGTTGAGGTGATTGTTGTGCAGTAGCTCCAGTGAAGAGATTTAGATTATGCTACTTTGTAATTGATGAAAAATGCAGCTTTCAGAGCTGATTTGATTTGCTCTCTTCCTTTCTTTTAATGCTATGAGCACTACAGTCAGCAGTGTTCATATCATGGAGTGGTACATGAATAGTGGAGGGTAGCTTATCTAGAGCTGGTGTGACTGAGATGCTGAATGCCATGTACTCTGTGTTTTGCATTGCTGAATATTAATCAAGGAATAGATTATGAAGATTTCCAAGCAGTGAAAGAGATACACATGTATCAAGTACATTAAATTGAGAAGCTAATAAATGTTAAAGACAACTACTAACTTTTCATTCATTGATGTGCCACAGTGCTTCCTGCCATCCAAGTTATCTTTGATACAGTGAACTGATAGTGGACAGTCTTGTCTAATCCTTTCATTTATGTTGAACTTTGCAAGTAGAAACACTGAGTCTTAATTTGAATTGGCTCTTTATACTCTTAAAGAAGCACAGCTAACTAGCTGAACTGAAGTCACAACTCTGCTGATCAGATTGCATTCAAAACAGCAAAAAAGATTCTTGTCAGCAAACCATATTGATGTCAGAAGGTGAAAATTTACAATTACATGATAACCTTTTTTGATCAGCAGGTTTAATTGCAGTTGTGGTATCATAAGCACAAAAATGCTTGAGAGCCTGTCACTTGGAGTGGTGTCTTCTCTGACTTGTTTATTTGTGCTAGCTCATGCACCCTTTGATGCTCTGTGTAGCTGTTTGCAAAGATGAGACCAAAAGCCCAGGACATACTTGATGTGAAAAGAGACACAGTAAAATATCAAGACAAAGAAATCTGCTGATTGAAAAAAATCAGTGACTAAGACAACACTAGCAAAAATCCTTCTCAGGACTTTGAAGTTGAGAATAGAATGAAAATGTTCCAACATTTTCATGTTGATTCTATCCAAAGGGTTTGTTCTCTTCTTGAATAGTAAAGATTTTTTTTTTTAAGTTACAAAAAGATTTATTTCTGAAAATACAGAACTATTTTGTTAATCAAGACTATTCTAGTATACCTTCTAAAAGAATGCTTAAAACTGTTTTTTCCTGAACTTTTCATTTTTCAAAGGAATGTATCCAACTCCTTCCTTTCTTGACAGACTTCTTCAGCTAGTCTGCATTGAATTTCTACTCTTACGTCCTTGTGCTTTGCTATTTCAGCATTCAGGCTGTAAACATCTGTCTTATTGCTGTTGCATCTGTGCTGGAGAGGCTGTAAGAATATTTTCCCATGTACTCACATAAGTAGTAAGGAAAGGGGAAAAAAAATATGTACATCTCTCATGTTGGAGTGGAAGGAAGAGATTCATTTTCCAAAACAGTAGCTATGCTTCCCTTAGCTTTCTTCAAGACTATTAGAAGAGAGATACATTTTCTAGACACTGAAAGGGCAGCGTGTCTCCAGAACAGCAGAATCCCAAGAATGAGACTTTGAGTTGTTTTCTGCCTTCCCAAACAATTCATAATGCTCAGAGAGAGTCTTTGAGCATTCCAGCTGGAGGATCATGTTTGAGTATCATTAAGCTGAGCTGTGCTAAATCTGTTGTTGCCTCCCGGCAGATAGCAAAAGGCTTTGCAGTAAATTTGTCCAACATTGATGTGTGTGCTTCCAGCAGGTTGTTACATGGCTTTGATGGATAGGATACAGGTAGGAAAAATCACCATAACATCTGGAAGGGCAAGAATACAGGCATAGATAATCTTCTGGAAGAAGGTAACCACCTAGAGATACTGACAGATGGTGAATGCACAAGCTTGTCATGTGATTTGATCAACTAATTATGGTTTTGAACTGCATGGTGCAGTGATACCAAGCCAAAATCCATCTGTATTTGGTGCCAATTTGAGGATACCTGGCACATTGACTCAACTTAGTCTCCGCTGTGTAGCTTCTTACACCTCAGCAGTCACGAGGGAGGAGAATGCTGCTCCATTTCAGACACTCTGTTGTCATAAATACTGTCACAATGGATGCTCAAGGAACAGCTTCACTGCCTTCTTTGATAGCAGGAGAGGTGCACCTTACAACCATCCTGCCTAAGGCAATGATGGATTGGTATGGAATGTTCAGATATAAAAGAAAGTTTTATCAAGTCATAAAAAGCAATGTGATGGTTAATGAGATACAATGGGGTGGGAGAAAGAGTCAGCAGAAATTTTGTGCATCAGAAAAGTTTGTGAGAGTAAGATATACTATCACTGTCTTTACAGTCTGTTTTGCTTCCTATATGTAAAACTTAAGAGTTAAAACCAACACTGCAGCATAATGGGAGAAGAGTTCTGTGCTTGTGGACAAGTTTTAGTAGAGGATTTAATAAGCATTTAAAAAATTCCTGAGAGTCTTTGGCATCTGGGAAATTAAGGCCTGGGGGACCTCATCCCAAAGCTCTTCAGTTCTAAAAAGGCTTCTGCTTTTACACAGCATCTTTTACTGGCTTATTGATGGTAACAAATTAGATTTAATAATCCTGATTTATCTTTTTTTTTTTTTCTTGAAAAATCAAGACATAGCAGGGTTTTTTTTGATAATATGCACATATTATTTTTAATGGCACTTGATCAGCATCAGATAACATAGAGAAAGAAAAGACAGCAGCCTGATTTCTTGTATGCTTCAGTATTCAGTGAGGCAGATGCTTGATGCCATTTTTTGTGAGGGGGAGCAAATAGTGCATATTCAAGCCACTTGGTTTTCTTGCAGTTTATGAAATATGATAATTGCCACTTCTCTTCATGTCATCATTAATATTATTTTGGGGTGGGGGGTGAGACTTTTTGTTAATCCAAAATGTACAAAAGCATTAAAAAATCCTCAGTTTTTATAATATATTTGAGAACGTGCATGAAATATGAGGGTTCTCTGTGTGAAATGAATGCCATGGAGAGCTCTGTCAGTAGGGGAGAATTAAGCACACTGGAAATCTCTGAAATGCCACTATTGGAATAAAAAATATCTGTGTACTGAACAATGCATCTGAAATGAAGAGGATGTGTCTATATGTATACAAATGTGCAATTAGAGATAAAAAAGAGTTCTGGAGCCCCCAACACAAGAAGGACATGGAAATGATCCAGAGAAGGGCCATGAAGATGCTCAGAGGGCTGCAACAGCTCTGCTGTGAGAACAGGCTACAAGAGTTGGGGCTCTGCAGCCTGAAGAAGAGAAGGCTTCGAGGAGACCTTTGAGTGGCCTTCCAATATCTAAAAGGGGCCTACAGGAAGGCTGAGGAGGGACTATTGACAAGGTCTTGTAATGACAGGATGAGGGGTAATGGGTTTAAGCTGGANGGGAGAATTAAGCACACTGGAAATCTCTGAAATGCCACTATTGGAATAAAAAATATCTGTGTACTGAACAATGCATCTGAAATGAAGAGGATGTGTCTATATGTATACAAATGCGCAATTAGAGATAAAAAAGAGTTCTGGAGCCCCCCAACACAAGAAGGACATGGAATGAGTCCAGAGAAGGGCCATGAAGATGCTCAGAGGGCTGCAACAGCTCTGCTGTGAGAACAGGCTACAAGAGTTGGGGCTCTGCAGCCTGAAGAAGAGAAGGCTTCGAGGAGACCTTCGAGTGGCCTTCCAATATCTAAAAGGGGCCTACAGGAAGGCTGGGGAGGGACTATTGACAAGGTCTTGTAATGACAGGATGAGGGGGAATGAGTTTAAGCTGGAGATTTAGACTAAGTTTAAGCTGGGGAGATTTAGACTGGATGTTAGGGGAAGTTCTCCCCAGTGGGAGTGGTGAGACACTGGCACAGGTTGCCCAGGGAGTTTGTGGATGCTCCCTCCCTGGAGGTGCTCACAGCCAGGTTGGATGAGGCCTTGAGTTACCCATTCTAGTGGGAGGTGTCCCTGCCTATGGCAGGGGGTTGGAACTGGATGATCCTTGAGGTGGCTTCCAACCTAAACCATTCTATTATTCTTCATTGAAAATAAAAGGTTTATGAAAAGGATATTCCCCGATTGATGTGCATGGACTGGAAATGCAGTTAGCAGTAGTGCTGTACTTCACTTTTTGTGTTTTCAGGAATGTGCTTATTAAAGTGTCTCTTCATTGTGAGCATCATACAGACATCCTGTTGTTGTGAGACAGGTTAGTTTTACCCTGCTGGTGATGTGTTGGTGCAGCAGTAATCCTGCTCAGTACGAGAGGAACCGCAGGTTCAAATTCCCATTGTGTGTGCTTGGCCAAAGACCCACTGGCACCAGCTACCATCTGCATGTTTATCACTGAACACCTCTAAGTCAGAATCCCACCCAGATGTTGTGCTGCCACAGCAGTGCACCTGCAATAGTTGGCTGGCCAGCCCTGTTCTTGCCCAGTGGGGAGCACCACTCGTGATTGAACATGGAGGAGTGGGCAGATGTAGTGCCGCTGCTCTCCCATTGTGTACCGCTTGGGGCACCCACTGCTAAATCATCTGTGGAGGACCTGTGTCCTCTGGAGGACTTTCTTTATGCTTATATCAATTAACTCTTAATTGCCCTTAACCTACAACAACCTGATTCTGGGTCAGGGTTTCATACATAGCAGAGCAGCTCCCTCACTGCAGTTTATTGAGAATCAGCCCTTGGCACAAGCTTTTGTCGAGTCTTCTTATCTGGACACATTCCAGCCCTGCCTGGAGGTGTTCCTGTGTGACCTGCTTTAGGTGATCCTGCTCTGGAAGGAGGTCTGGAATAGATGATTTTTCAAGGTCCTTTCCAACTCCCAACACTTAGTGATTCTGTGCTATGTCCTATAAAGCAGAGCAGCTCAGTACTTTCTCTGCAGCACTGCAGAATTATCTGCAGCCTTTTATTGGTTAAATTGCTGTGTCCTATGAGGTCTTGTTGGGAGACAGCATGAGGACTCTGGTTTGGTGACAATAGCTGTGAAAAATGCTGGTTCTGGATGCAGCTTCTCTAGCTGGTTCTGAAGTTTTATCAAGCTGTGCTTAGCAGAGTTTACTTAATTCTAGCTGTTCAGTCCATCCTGTTTCACATCCTTCCTCAAAGACTGTTCTGCACTGATTGATCAAATCTTGCTTTGGTAACAGTTTGCCATGAGGTCTGTTGCCTCAGACTTGATGTTAACACATGGGTGGGTGCAGATCTCAGTTGATATTGCGTGACACCCTGGCACCTCCTAAAGGATTTGTAGAGCTACTGGAAGCAATGGAAGTCTGTGCAGTATGGCCAATGACAGGCTTGAAGTGATGTGGTCAGGAATGAAGTCTGTACTTCAGCTTGTTGCGGGCCATACCTGTGGTAGTTTGTCATCAGCATAGTTGCAAGATAGGGCTCTAATATATGCAGCTTTACATATCTATTTTTATGCAGATACTTTTACTAACAAAGATGACTGGGATTAAGCAATGGGAAATGTAATATATATTCATATATATTTGTCCTACAAAGTGCTTTTGCTGTGAACTAGGTCCAGAGACAATTAATCTTAGTCCTGTGCTTGTTACTGTCTGATCAGAGAGTCAGCAACGTTGGAAGAGACCTTCAAGATCATCCAGTCCAATCTATCACCCAGCCCTATCCAGTCAACCAGGCCATGGCACTAAGTGCCCCATCCAGGCTTTGCTTGAACACCTTTAGGGACAGTGACTCCACCACCTCCCTGGGCAGCCCATTCCAGTGCCAATCACTCTCTCTGGCAACAACTTCCTCCTAACATCCAGCCTGTACCTTCCTTGGCACAACTTGAGACTGTGTCCCCTTGTTCTGTTGCTGTTTGCCTGGCAGAGGAGCCCAACCCCACCTGGCTACAGCCTCCCTTCAGGTAGTTGGGGACAGCAGTGAGGTCACCTCTGAGCTTCTTATGCAGGCTGCATACCCCCAGCTCCCTCAGCCTCCCCTCACAGGGCTGTGCTCCAGGCCCCTCACCAGCTTTGTTACCCTTCTCTGGACATATTCCAGCATCTCAACATCTCTCTTGAATTGAGGAGCCCAGAACTGGACACAGTACTCCAGTTGTGGCCTGACCAGTGCTGAGTACAGGGGAAGAACAACCTCTTTTGTCCTACTGGCCACACTGTTCCTGATACAGGATGCATGTCATTGGCTCTCCTGCCCACCTGGGCACACTGCTGGCTCATGTTCAGCTACTCTCTACCAGTACCCCCAGGTCCCTTTCCTCCTGGCTGCTCTCCAGAAACTCTGTCCCCAGCCTGTAGTGCTGCTTGGGCTTGTTGTGGCCAAAGTGCAGAACCCTGCACTTAATGTTGTTCAGTCTCATCCCATTGGCCTGTTCCCACCCAACCAGCCTGTTAAGGTCCCTCTGCAGGGCTCTGCTACCCTCTGACAGATCAACACCTGCTCCTAACTTGGTGTCATCTGCAAACTTACTGGTGACGGACTCGGTCCCGTGGGCCAGCTCATCAATAAAGATAAAAGATCATCAATAAAGATAAAAGATCATCAATAAAGAATGATCACAATTAAGTATCTGGAAAAAGAGCCTCACTCAGCACAACCAGATTACAGATTAAAACAATACAGTGTTATTAGCCAAGAAAGCATTTGCATCTGAGTCCTCCTGCACCTGTGTTTTGCTGAATGATACTGAGGGAGTTTAAACACGACAAACTAGCAACCTAACTTTACAACCCATTTGTTCATTGCATTTAACAACAAATCTTCCAGAGTATTGCCTCATTCCCTCTGCCTACTTGCCAGTATTAAAATATCAATTGTGTGAAACTTAACTGTAATTTTCTCGTGTCCTTAAGCAGGAAGACTGCAGAATTCAAATGCCATTCATGCTTTCTCTGGAAAGAAAGCTTTTAATTGGTGATAGTAAAACCTGGAAAGGTCTTTTAGGCTGATGAGTATCAGAAAATAATTAACTAGGGTTAGTCTAGGACAGAAAGCATCACAAAAAAAGTTGCCTCCCACTCTAATGATAGTATAGGAGCCCTATAGTTTTATGAATTGGTTGCAAAAATATTTTCATATCTGCAAAAAGGAAAACAATTCATAACTGAGGCATCCTTTAATGCCATAAAATTAGGAGAAAAAGTCTTAGGAGAACAGCCCTATGAGGAAGGGAAATGTATCTGCTAGGCAATTGGAGAGGCTTCCTACAGAGAAGCAACATCTGGTAGGTGTCATACACTTGATAAATTTTCTGGGAAGCTGTGTCACTGCAGAGCAATGGCAAATGGGCTTTCCTAGGTATAAAAACTTCCTTTCCAGCCTGAGATAAAGCCTTTCATTTCAAACTGGAGAAAGAAAGAACAGCTGGCAAGGTTTAAAACTTGGTTCATGTGAGAGCTCAGTGGAAGGAATGAGTTAACTTCCTACAGAATTCATCCAGGAGTTGTAGCTGGTATGTAATGTTGTGCTTCTGGAGTACATGTAGTGATTTCAAGAACATATTTTTGTCCTTCTTCTCTATGTCATATTTATTTCATACATCTATTGTATTTATGTTTTCTAAACTAAAGTTATTGGGCTATGTTTCCTTACTCACTCGGAGTTAAGGGTTACTTATGGCTGACTTCTGGAGATGGCATAGCATGAGAAAACCCGAATCAACCTGTTCTGTTGTTGGTGTTGATTTTTGCTGTAAAATCAAAATGAGAGAGGATGGAGCCTAGGAGAAAGGCAGAGAAAATCTGGTTTTGATAATTGAATTCCTCCCTCAGAACTGCACGGATCATGGAAGTAGTAAACCGCTATTACCCAAGACGAGTATTCAACTTCAGTGATTTATTGAATTCTATCAGTTCACCAAATGATTAACTTCTCTGTTTTATTACCAGTGCACAGCATAAAGGTAGAATACAAATAAAAAAATCAAAGGTGCCATAGAGTTGATGTATTTCCTTATTTCTCTTTTGTGAACTTCATTGTTTAGGTAGAGAATAAAGTAATTTTTTTCCTTTGCAGCTATAATGGAGATTTTGGGGAAGAGTTAGAGAGTTCCACTTGAATGCAAAGATTTTTATTCTCTGGTAGGAGGCAGCTGTTCTTTAGAAAACCAATCCAGAAACTTTACCCAGGAGGTTTCTTGCCTTTTTTTTTTTTTTTTCTTTTTCTCCCTTTAGAATGCAGAGAGGTGAAAAAATTAAGTCTGAGAGATATTTTGGTGGCTACTGCCTTACATATGAAATGGTAGCACCTTTCCTGAGACTATTTAACAAATGTGTGATCTAGTAGAGTGTGCTGCAGGGTGTGAAGAAATGAAGGAGTAATGATATCAGGAGGTAAGTTACAACTCAGATTTCTTGCTGCCTTGTGGTTTTCTTACATGCTTGTGCTCAGTGGATTCCTGCACACATGCCAACCTGAAAAACTGGAGGTATATAAACTGTACAATACTTGATGTGGTTTTTGAAATGGGAGATATTTAAGATCAATTTTATTATGTTCTTTTTTTTTTCATGTTAGAACATGTTCTGTAGTGCCATATAAATATTTGAAAACACTCAAGTAGAAAGGAAGAACTACTTGCATTTGGTTTTGAGATGAGTGTTTTGTAGAAGTTGAAAACAACTGATCTGTATTATGAACTGAATTATATTCCCCTAAAATCTTGTGTTTCCCTGCTGTCCATGTGGAAGTAAGGGTGAGTTGTGACTGCACCTTGTAGTCTGAAATTTAGTCCCTGAAACTCAGTACTGTCTATTCACATAGCATTCATTTGGCAAGCCAACAATCAATCTGGTCTCAAATTGATTTCTGTTCTCACACTGATTCCCAGTCTCAGGAAGCTGATGCATTGCCTGTCCAGCTTCTTTCCAGGCTATTTCCTCAAGTATTCTACTTTGTTTTCTTTAAAATGAAAGGTAGAAGAAAGAATTACGAAATTGGCCACTAATATTTTCTCAGTTTAATTTCCCTTAATCTTTCCCATCACTTTCATGGATTGCTGTTGCCAAAGATTCACAAAACAGGCTGTTATGGTTGCATGTAAGCAAGAGTTTGGGAATTTTGCCTTTGGAGGCTTTGGAAGACATTTCAAGAGTGTTTCTTAATCTGTGTGACTATTAAGAAGGTATGTGACATTGGTCTCCAGTCTTCTCTAGTCTATTCAAAAGATATTCCACGGTCTCCAGACCTCCCAGGTCTTTAAACAGCAGGAATACAGCAAAAATGAAATTTTCAAAGAGGTGACTGCTGACTGGTCAAAGAAAAAAATCTTGTTTCTGGGTCTACTTTTGCATGGTCTTTTAAGAAAGTAAAGTGATACTTTAAGGAAGTGAAGTGATATTTTTCAATCTGCTGAGAAGTCACCACATGACCTTTTTGAGGTGTTCTTAAGAAAACACTGTGCTATGGTTGTAGCATTATTTCATGTATTGTCAGTTAGAAGAAGGGAAAATCACTGGAATTTTCAGGCTCCAACTGAGTTGGAGGAATGGAGTTAGAGGTATGAAAATTTCAGGTGAAGTCACATGCTTCAAAATGAAATGTAGAAACCATTCTTCTCCTTAGGAGACCTAAGTCCATGCAGAAGGCAAGGCCTTTGTGAGTGGAGTGGAAAGCATCTGCTTCACATTGGCAGCACAAATAGTGAGTGGGATGGTAGAGTTATAAT
This sequence comes from Tricholaema leucomelas, assembly GCA_013400475.1. Lineage (NCBI taxonomy): Eukaryota > Metazoa > Chordata > Aves > Piciformes > Lybiidae > Tricholaema lacrymosa > Tricholaema leucomelas. Next base: position 65,861 of record WAAF01018368.1, read on the forward strand.
ACAATGGCCTAAGTCTAATATCACCAAGAAAAAAACAAGTTGTAATTTATGTTAATCTTCTCATAAGAGTTTAATTAAAGGATTTGTTTTCTTGAAACCATCCTAGTAGTGGCAGTACAGGAGTAGAAGTTGGTGTGAAAGTCGGAAGTGTCGCTGCTCATGGCAGAGGGGTTGGAACTAGATGAGCCTTGAAGATTCTTTCCAACTCAGACTGTTGTAGGATTCTATGAAACTTGGATATTACAAAGTGCAAAACGTTTTGCATTGAAACAAACATATTTAAGTGATTTTTTTCCTCTTTAATTGTTTAAATGAATTTGCCTTTAAAAATGAACAAGTATTGAGAACTCAGAAAATCTCAACGTGTGCCAAGGGTTTCTTAAAGTTATCTGATCTAGGGGATGGAAATCCCATCTTTTCTAACACTTATTTTGAGGATTAATTGCTTTAGAGCTTAGTTTAAATCTGAAGGAAAACTGTACAACATTTAGGTGACATGAATAATGTGCTATCAGAATACACAGAGCTTTCTTTTTAGCCCATGTCTTTTTTTATTTGATAAGTATTGTTGACTTCAATGTTGATATTAAAGCAAACAAATCAGTTCAGTAGTTGGAGCTCAGTGGGCCTGTGAACTCCACTGCCTAAGGAGTGAATAGGTAAGGGGAAAGGCCTTGTCTTGGTTGGTTGTGTGGAATGTAACACATTTTTATCAAAAACCCATTAGCTTACTGCTGTTTCCCTGCAGTCAGAGTATGAGGAGCTCTCTTTTTCTAGGTTGTTGTTTAGCTTCTGGTGTCATCTTGCTGTTTGTTGGAGAAGTTCTTAAAGCATTATTACTGTTCAAAGCACAAATGTTGTCTTACTGCAAAGCAGCAAACCATCTGAGAAAGTGAGCATCTCATTAAGGTAGGTGATAAAGTCTTCAGAAGACTGGATTCAGGTCCCAGTTTTGCCACTAAACTTCATGGTTTTTTGTCTTTGTCTCAAACCAGGGGCTGCTCTAACAGGGTTGTGAAGGTATTTTCTTATACCACAGCATTTGTCTTTTGATGTTGTGAATTGCGTAGAAGCATTAATGTTTGCAAGATGTCCTGAGATGCTTTTTGTACCTACAACACTGTCATCATAATCATTCTTAATTACTGTGAAAATGATGATGCAGGTAAAAATAGCATGGCATAGTTAAACAGGAGATAAAGGCCTTCCAGTCTCAAGTTGTGCCGGGGGAGGTCTAGGCTGGATGTTAGGAGGAAGTTGTTGCCAGAGAGAGTGATTGGCATTGGAATGGGCTGCCCAGGGAGGTGGTGGAGTTGCCATCCCTGGGGGTGCTCAAGAAAAGCCTGGATGAGGCACTTAGTGCCATGATCTGGTTGACTGGATAGGGCTGGGTGCTAGGTTGGACTGGATGAGGTTGGAGGTCTCTTCCAACCTGGTTGATTCTATGATTCCATGAATCCATTCTTTCAGCCATAAGAAAATCTGAGATGCGTGTTATGATTCATGATAAGAGATGTAGACCTTAGATTCAAGCCCAGAGCCTAACATTGATTGTGCCCTAGGCTTTGTAATTTGTTCCAACTTTGCTTTTAGAGAAGAGGAAATAAATGTGTGGGTGTTAGATAGGTTCTGCTGCTCCCTGCAAAATAATGTGTCATATTCTGCTCTGTATTTGATAGGGTTAGGTCATTCTTTTTATTCTTAGATCCATATGGTACTCTTTAAAAATTAAAAATATTCCTGAAAAATAACTTTTAAAGTAAACTTTTGCAGATGGATTTTGGTAAGATGTCAACAAACATGACCTTTCAATCTCTAGTGCAAATGGCAATAAAAACCTAGCCTATCTAATCTGCCTGCAAATAGCTGTAGCTCCACTGATCTAGTCTAATCAAAGGAACAAGCCCACAGGGGTTTAAAGGATTTCTTGCTGTTGCTGCAGCCATTAATTTAATTGCTAGAGTACAGTGAACTCTCAGAGTACAGTAAATGTTTGGATCTGCAGGGAGATAAACAGCTGAACCCTTGGAAAAAAAAAATCCAAAGCAAATAAGGTTTTCTCTGCAATTAGTGTTGTCTTAAAGTATGTTTTAAAAGCAGGCCCTGGTGGAGCTAACATGAGTTATCATCTGCATTTCCATGTGATGTACCACTCGTTATTCCAACATCCTGCAGTAGCTCCAGTGAATGAGCTGAAACTACTAAATGGAACGCTGGGATATAACTGGAGCCACTAGTGCATGGGGGGGTGGTAATACTCATTCCATCATCTGCCTTGCTCCTGCCATCCTCCTCTTCCTAAAATTACAGTTTGAATTTTCAGATGCTTTTCCCTCCAGGAAGTGCTACTGCACTTTTAATTACATTTAAAGCTAATTACTAGACAGGACAGTGCTTAAATTATTAGTGGAATGTAGAGAACTGATGATACAGGGGAAAAGCGACTTCTTGTTGAACAGAAAGTACTGTGTGGGTCTGAAGTGATTCCAGCTTGAGGAAGGTTTCTGAATGTTAATCAGAGTTGCCTTCCTTTCAGTCTCAAAGACATTTTACTTTTGGTCTTAACATGAATAGAAGCATGACTTTAGTGCTGGTTGCATAAGATGTCTTTCTGTTTTAATCAAGAACAGAAAATTAGTGCTGTTCTTAAGAAAAAAATACTCCTCTGCAAAAGTTTTTGAGCCGTTTCTTGGTCAGCAAAGTCAGGTGCTTTCACTTTTGGCAATGCATATTCCCACTTATGGAATGATGAATTGATTACATTTAATAATGAGAATTGGCTTGAGGCACCGCCAAGCTTACAGCAGAACAAAATAGATTCTTAATGGTTTAAAGTTTTAAATTGCCCTCTGCCTGCTCTCCATCTCTGTTCTAACATGCCTCCTTGTTTTGTTGTCCTCTCCCTGGCAGATGGGGGATTGGGGATAGCAACTGTAAAGCCTGTAGAGTTCCTGTGACAGAGGGGTTTATATGGATGCAAATGTTCCTCTGTATGGTGAAACTGCTCACAAAAGGGAGTAGAATTTGAAATCATTGTCGGTGGGAGTGTGGGATCGCCAGTACAGCTGCAGGTTATTAGCATGTTTGTGTGATATTTTCAGATGGTTAGATGAGCAAGGATGTATTTTTAGTGTATGAAACATGGTTGTGAATTCTAATTAGTTAAGGAGTTATGCATACTGGAGAGTCAACTTAATTGTAGCTTGCAGTGCTCCAAAGTAAAACAAGACTTCTCATCTTTTTTAGTGCAGGGTGTACAAATGTGTTAAGACATGCATCTGCCTCTTCTCTTTTTAATTGAAAACAGAAGATCTGCCTTTGATTTCACTTTCTCATCCACAAATCCCACTGGCTTTGCCTATAATGAAGGGCAGCCAGTTTAGTGCTCTCTTCCTGCTTTGCAATACTGTACAGTTCATTCCTTGCTGTCTCATGAACCTGAGGCAGTTTTATGAAAAGCATTTCTCACTGGGTTTGGCTAACCCAGCGAAAGCACTAATGAGAAAGCTCAAAAAAAGTGAAGTAGAAATTTCCAAATTAATTTATAGATCAGATGAAACTACTGAAATTCAGGAAAATTCCAGGGAAAACTGTTACTGCCTGACTCAAATAGTATGATCCAGGTAACAATCTTGTACAGATGTCCACCTGAACCAGCTCCTAGCTCACCAGCAGAACCTGCACACAGCCTTGAGTGGAGCCCTTCACTGACAGTGCACTTGTTTCTTTAATGCAATTTAGTTATTCAAAGAACAGCCTTGCCTCAGCCTGTCCCAAAATGGGGTTTGGAAGCTTTCTTTGCAGTACGGTGCAGTCCTCAGGGGAACCTGCTTTGTGCGTCAGATGTGTTGTGCTTTTTCTGTAAAACAGTGCAAGAGCTGAGGAGAGGCTTTAAGAAATGTTCAGGCACTAAACATGCAGCTGATTATCCAGCAACAGCTTCCAAATTACTTTGGTGCATATTAATTTTTGAAGAAGACCTTTCATAGTTCTGTTTGACCACAGGCAATGTTTTCTGAGAAGAAAAGGAAGCACTAAACATCATTTAGTGCCTATTACTGATTTCTTAATCAGGGATGTGTACTCCCTTTATATTTGTGCTGTGCTGCTTCAGACAGGAATTAATCTCTGTATGCTGATGCTTTAATCTGGGTCTATGTTATATTATTGATATACTTCAAATCAGTCAGGTATAAAAGTAAGAAAATTCCAACAATGCCTTCAAATCTCAAAAAATAAAGCTCACTCAAGCATGCAGTAATTAAACTGTTCATGACTGCATGTAATTACATCATGATGTACACAGTCCTCTTTCTGTCATTTGGACCATTGGAGGGCAAGGTGTCAAAAACTCTGAAATTATGTTTAATTCTATTTTAGCATTTCCTAGAGGAATTGCTTTGAGTTTACTTTCAAACCTCAAAAACTCGGAAAACCCCTTGAAGTTTGTGTGAAATATGTAAGTTACAACTACCTTTCTAAATCGGTTTGATAATGCAGTCATTACCTGCCACATCCTCTGTTCTCTCTCTTTCATAGAATCAACTAGGTTGGAAGAGACCTCCAAGATCATCCAGTCCAACCTAGCACCCAGCACTATCCAGTCATCTAGACCATGGCACTAAATGCCTCATCCAGGCTTTTCTTGAACACCTTCGATTGTAACAACCATGCAGGACTTAGGTTACCCTAGTTCTTTAGATTTTTCTCACTATTTTTAAGAGCCTAATTGCAGGATGAGGTGATTTCCACACCTCTAGTACTGTGTCCAGTTCTGGACCCCTCAATTCAAGAGAGATGTGGAGATACTGGAACATGTCCAAAGAAAGGTGATGAAGCTGGTGAGGGGTCTGGAGCACAAACCCTATGAGGAGAGGCTGAGGGGGCTGGGGGTGTGCAGCCTGCAGAAGAGGAGGCTCAGGGCAGAGCTCATTGCTGTCTGCAACTACCTGAAGGGAGGCTGTAGCCAGGTGGGGTTGGGCTCTTCTGCCAGGCAAGCAGCAACAGAACAAGGGGACACAGTCTGAAGCTGTGCCAGGGGAGGTCTAGGCTGGATGTTAGGAGGAAGTTGTTGTCAGAGAGAGTGATTGGCATTGGAATGGGCTGCCCAGGGAGGTGGTGGAGTCGCCGTTCCCGGAGGTGTTCAAGCAAAGCCTGGATGAGGCACTTAGTGCCATGGTCTAGTTGATTGGCTAGGGCTGGATGCTAGTTTGGACTGGATGATCTTGGAGGTCTCTTCCAACCTGCTTGATCACAGAATTTTTAAAAATATAAATTCATACTTCAACTCTTAATTTGTAATCATATCCAGAACTTTTTTGTGTTGGTGTGAGATTTTACATAGAAATCCAGTATGGGAAGTGCCATTTGACTGTTATAAACTGTGCAACAGTCTAATGTGGCTTTTGTTCTCCATGCTGTGCTCTCATTTGTTTAGCTTAAAAAAAGAGAGAGGTGTATTTTAAAATATACCTATATGCATGTATGGTTTCCATCCTCAATTTCCTTTCTTTTTTGCTTTGCCAAAATGTTTTTCAAAGCAGCCATATGCCTGAAGACTTGTGATCAATTAGTACTGTAGTACCTTGGAATCTTTATAGAGATATAAACCCACTCTTTCTTATAGCTGAAGACATTGTATGAAGTGAGAGTGAGTAACACTGCAGTTTGGAGGGTTTAGTAGAAGTTTCGGTGTTTGTTGCTCACAAGATTCTGACCACTGAATTTAGTAGGGTTGAATCAAGATGGAAAATAGGATTGAAAGCTGTACTGAATCTTATCTCTTCCCCCTCTACTCTGCTCTGGTGAGACCCCACCTGGACTACTGCATCCAGTTCTGGAACCCTTATTACATGAGGGATGTGGAGATGCTGGAGCGTGCCCAGAGAAGGGCCACTGGGTTGATCAGAGGGCTGGAGCAGCTCTGCTATGAGGACAGACTGAAAGAGTTGGGGCTGTGCAGGCTGAAGAAGAGGAGGCTCCCAGGTGACCTTCTTGTGGCCTTCCAGGATCTCAAGGAGACCTACATAAAAGCATGGGAGGGACATTTTAGTGACAGGACTGGGGGGAATGGAGCAAAGCTGGAGATGGGGAGATTCAGACTGGATGTGAGCATGAGAGTGGTGAGACCCTGGAATGGGTTGCCTAGGAAGGTGGTTGAGGCCCCATCCGTGGAGGTGTTTGAGGCCAAGCTGGATGAGGCTGTGTGCAGCCTGCTCTAGGGTAGGGTGTCCCTGGGCATGGCAGGGGAGCTGGAACTAGCTGATCCTTGTGGTCCCTTCCAACCCTGACTGATTCTACGATTCTTACCAGACATGAGGTAGAGTCTCAGGTCTTCCTGTGACCAATTTTGACCTTGAAAAGACTTTTGCCTTTTCCTGTCTCATTTTCTCTGTTTTAGTAACAGTGAAATTGTAATCATGGTCAGTGTAATTCCAAGAACTCAGATATCATTTAGGTTCTGAAATGCAGTGGAAGAAGTGCCAATTTCTCCATGGATGATAGTGAGCCTAAAGCAGCAAGATTGCTAATTAGGTAGAATCTAAGACTCTGTGTCTCAGTTTCTCCATATACCAGGACAGAATAATTGTTCCAATTCTCTCCCATGTTTTATTTTATATGTACTCATTAAATTGTAACCTTTTTGAGACAGACTCTCCCTTACTATGGATGAAGCATAATAAGGAGCTATTTTTAGTATAAATTAATATATAAATTACTAAATGGTCTCATTTTAAAAGATGAATAAAACCTGTTAATTTCTTTAGCAGATGAGCTCTTACTCTGGAAGCCAGAGAGATGGTTTGAAATTTGTATACAAAGTTTTTCTCTTTAGAATAGTATAAAATACCAGCTGCAATTCTCATCGAGAAGAAAAGTGGGGTAATAAATTACAATACTGGGTAGCTTTGGTTCCTTCAAGAAGCCACAGCTCTGTTGCCAGCTGATCTCTTGACATGTCCATTTTGCTGTTTGTGTAGTGAATGGACTGCCCAGGGAGGTGGTGGAGTTGCCACCCCTGGAGGTATTCAGGAAAAGCCTGGATGAGGCACTTAGTGCCATGGTTTAGTTGACTGGATAGGGCTGGGTGATAGATTGGACTGGTTGATCTTGGAGGTTTCTTCCAACCTGATTGATTCAATGATTCTATGAACATGATGAGTGTGATACCAAATTATGAACTAGCACCACAAACCAACAGAATATAACAGCATTTTAAAAACAGTTAGATCATTGTCACAGGTTTAATATTAGTGTATATTCATTTTACATTGGCTCCTGGGAACACAGCCTGGAATTCAGGAAGGCTGTTATACTAATTACGGTATAGACACTGAACAAAAGATGTTCTTGCCCCAAAAAGATGAGTGCAAATTACACACAAATTGCATATAACTCTTTTAATAGCAGTGTATATGAACAGTGGAAGCCCATTGTCCCCTGACCTTTCTATGTATGGAACTTTGACCAGAGAAAGGAAGGAATGGAAAGACAATTTACAATCTGAATGCCAGGAAGATGTCTTTGTTTATCACAATGCAGCATCAAAGTGGGCACAAGGTATGGCAGGAAAAACAAGGCTTTGAAAACTCCCTGTTGCTCACTGTAAAGTGTCTTAGTAACTCGTTAGAGAGGACTACAGGTTTCAAGTGCTGAGAAGTCACTGAAATGCCTATTGGCTAAAAAGAAGGAAAATTGAGATAGTATGTGCTTTTAAAACTTGGAAAGGTTTTGACTGCCAGGCTTAGAATAATCAAAGGCTTTATTTCCTAGTGAAAATGCCAGTCACACAAGAAAGGGAGAAAGCTTATAAAGACTTTATAAGAAATATTTAGCACAAAGTGAGGAGCAGATGAGCCAAGTACCCCAGAATGAGAATTAGAAGAATGCCAACAGTCTAAAGTCAAACAATTAGAGACTGGCATATGTCCAGCTTCTATAAAGTCAGGTTATTCTAGAGCAAGAAATATACCACTGTGTACTGAAGCTGAAGTCAACTTATCATAAGCAGCAGCTTGTATGCAAGCTGTGTGTTGTGGTCTGTTTTGAACCACCAGAAGCCATATCTCACTGGCAGAAGAATCAAAGATAATTTCATGTGCAGAGGTGGCACTTGTCAGGAATTATGTATTTCAACAGACAGATTCTTCAGGTCGTTGATACTTTGTGTTGTGAGGAATAGGGAGAATTTTGGGGTTAGACAAGAACTATAATCTTATACACCTACTTCAAGAATGGAGTTTGTAGAAACATGGAAGTGTTCTGTAAGAGGAGACTTTGTTTGCAGCAGGATTGCCTGCCTTAGAATATTTGGTGGGGATTAGAGGAAGCTGACAGCAACTTAGCACTTTTTCAAACTGCACTTAATGAAATATGTACTTTTAACACTCTCATACAGAATCTCCTTAGTCACTTGAAGAACAGGTTCAGTAGTATGAAAATACCTCTGTTCCTCCTCTGCTGGTTCCAGACAGCTTCTGATCTGATTAGTCCAAATATGTTCTGGAGCCCCCAGTACAAGATGGACATCGAACTGTTAGAGTGAGTCCAGGGGAGGGCCATGAAGATGGGCTGGGTCACCTCTGCTATGAGGACAGGCTACAAGAGTTTGGGCTCTGCAGCCTGGAGAAGAGAAGGCTTCGAGGAGGCCTTATAGTGGTCTTCCAGCATCTGAAGGGGGCCTACAGGAAGGCTGGGGAGGGTCTATTGACAAGGTCTGGTAATGTCAGGACAAGGGGGAATGGGTTTAAACTGGCAGAGGGGAGATTTAGATTGGATGTTAGGAGGAAGTTCTTTACAGTAAGGGTGGTGAGACACTGGCACAGGTTGCCCAGGGAGGTTGTGGATGCTTCCTCCCTGGAGGTGTTTAAGGCCAGGCTGGATGAGGCCTTGAGCAGCCTGCTCTAGTGGGAGGTGTCCCTGCCTATGGCAGGGGTTTGGAGCTGGATGATCCTTGAGGTCCCTTCCAACCTAAACCATTCTATGATTCTATGTTTGGCCTTTGACCTCAAAGCAAGATTTGCATTGCTGTTGATATTGCCAAGAATGTTCTAGTATGGCTGTAGGGAAGATGTGAAGAGTTTAAAGCTTGTGGTTTCATTTTTATGTTAAAGATAACACGGGCTAGCACGTTGATCTGATAGCATTTGGTAGTCCTTTTCTAGCTTGTTATTCAATTCTTTAAAGATAATTTTAGAACACAGAAAGGTGGCTGAAACAAACAAGGAGCTGCTTACCAGTGATGGTCTCAAAAGGGTAGGTTCATTTACATTAGGGAGAAAAGGAGACTGAAGAGAACATGATCATTTAGAAAGCTCATCAGAGGCATGGCAGATTTTATTTTTTTGAAAGAAATTAAAAGACCTTAATTGTCCTTTCTTCACTTCTTGCTAAGTATCCATACCCACAGCCTTTTTCTGGATTTGAACCTAAATGCTGTATATGGTGCTCTTAGAATTTGCTGTCGCACAGCATTTCACATCAGTAAAAAATCCAGTGTATGCTTTTCCCTGTTGTCTCCACCACCCTCCACCTCTTCCTTTTATTTGTGTTCTTCCAAGTAACACCTATGACAAAAAGTCTAAAAAACCCTGTTCCAGTGGTATATTCTCTTTTTTCCCCCCTCTAAACCCCAGTTGCTTTCTGCAAAGCAAGCTTGCTGTCAGATAACCAACGGTCCCTTGCTTTGTTAGTTTTGCAGCACATGTTGGGAAAGCTCACACCACATCACCAAAGTGCCTTCCTTCAGGACCAGCTGCAATCCACTTTTGCATGTCTGAGCTTGTTTCTAACTTGTTTTCCTCTCTTGCTGTGATTATTTGTACTTTGCATGATATCCTTGCAGGCAATAATTTAAAATCTAACATATAAATGCAGTGTGCCCAGAAATCGCTTCTGCGTTTGAGTATTTTATTTAAATATGACAGTCCTATCATTTTCCCCAAATGACAACTGCTCAGAGTCCTCCTTTCTCCCATGTCAACTTTGAAAGCTCTAATTATAATCTCAATAGCAATAATCTTGTTCCAATACAGTCAGTGTCAGCGTATCTGTCATCCTGTAAATCACTTTAATAACAGTAGCCTTTTTTTTCTTTAGAGTAAGTGAAGCTATTATTATTGCCAGAAAACAGCACAGGTCTTATTTACTGGATGCAGCTTGTCAGACTGTGTGAAGTCCAACTACAACTAATGAAGTCTGCAAAGGAGAGGAGAGTTATCCTTCTGAGATAACTCAATCTTATCTGTATTTCTACAAGCAGAGAAAACCTAGAACATAATTGGCATTGCAAAGCCAGTCAGGAGTTAGGAAATTCCAGAATTAAGATAATTTTTGGTTTGGTTTGTTGGTTTTTTATTTTAGTTCCTGTGTATATGTATAATCTCAGATTATATGAGCATGTTATTTCTTTCTTTAAGATCCCTGCATCTTTCAGTATGCAGAAAGAGTAGTCCTAGCTTCAGGAGCAGCTGTTGAGAGTTTTGCTTCCTTGCATGATTCAGTATATGGCCCTAGTTTTTATGCACTGCACTAGGACTTCCTGCAGTATTATTTGCTTTATGGACTTTCTGGTGACACTACAACTGTATGTATGGACTTCACAAAGGTAATGAACTTCTACTCACACTGTCTCTGTTGGGAAATGATTTGATGGTGTTTATCCTCATTTATGCAAGCGAAGCTGAGGAACAGTGAACATAACATCACTGCTTGAACATAAACATCACTGCTATGCAGCTGTGAGGAAAACAGAAGCAGTTTTTCAGGTCAGGACTACACTAAAGTAAGGAATATTCAGTGGGCAAAAAGCAGAAATAGCTTATTTTGCATCATACCCTGCAGGTGTAATTTCTATTGTCCTGTTCTAGATAGTGCACAGTCCTGCTAGTCCATTCACTTTAGTCTCTCTATCCTTTTCTTTCATGGGCAGCTGACTTCCTAACCATTTTTTTCCTCACTTGATCCTTTTTAAAGGCTTCACCTTTAACTCCTCTCTTTCCCTTTCTTCACCACTGCTTCTTTTGGTCTCTGAGCTCTTAACAGGATAAAGAAGCCTAAATGTTTTATTTATCATACTGCAGTCCTTATCTAAAGATACTTTTTTTTTTTTCCCAATTGGTTTATTTCTCCCCCTGCTTTGGTCTGATCTTTAGTGGTGGCAAAAGCAGTACTTCAGAGAGGATGTGCGGTAAGAGTAGCGTGCAAGCAGTTGTATCTCATGAGAGAAGTATGAGTGTGCTATTTTGAAGCTAACTAGAATGTTTTGGTGAGAAGAACTAGATTACAGGCTGTGAAAAGGAAACAATGGTGATGTCTACTTCACTCATAGGCTTGCTGAGATGTATAAGAACAAGAACACAAACATAGATAACAGAGTCGAGTCACTCTCTGGGCTTTGGACTGAACTTCTCTCTCTAACATGCCATCTATGTGACTAATCCATCTGCTTCCTAACCCCCCTGGCCGACCCTCCAAACTACTCTGAGCATAAGGCAAAGTCTTGGGTAAGGTAGAAGGGTGGGAGGTAGAGGAAGGAAAACCTGTGAGAGTTTTCATGAATGGAGTGAACTCTTTAATATTAGCATTAAGAGATGTGGAAGCAACATTCTTCAGCACATGGAGTCTCTGCTAGAGATTTGAACCATGATGTCAAAATCACTTAGAATCATAAAATCAGTCAAGGTTGGAAGGGACCATAAGGATCATCTAGTTCCAACCCCCCTGCCATGGGCAGGGACACCCTAGCCTAGATCAGCTGCATATTCAAATGTAGAGGGACTTTTGATGAAGGTGCCCACTGAGGTGCTCCTTCCCACTGCTGACACCTGGAGTGCAGGTGTGTAAGCAGGGAGAAGGTCACCATACTTATAACAGGTTTTAAATAATAATAATAATTAATAATATCATATTCACCACCAAGCCTGTTGACCAGAGTAGCTGAAAATGCTGCTTAAATGCCAGCTGCTTGGAAACAATGGCCTTAGGTGTTAAATGAGAATTCAGCTGGATAATGACCTGCATGCAAAAGTGCAGCACATTTCTAACAGCTCTTCACTGAAGTCCCAATGTTCAAATGCATTTCAAATCTTCCTTTAGCATGGGGTTGGAGCAGAGGGCTGGTTCCTTTGGGACTGCCACTGGAAAGTTCTGGATCCATTAATTCAGTGTCTTACTGTATAAAGAATGCCTGCACTTCCAAGGAGGTATCAGAACTGCAAATCTAAATATTTTATTCTAGCATGGAGTGTAGAAATTGATAGTTTGAAGAACATGAGTGAACCTTGAGCTTGTTTGTTGTGTGGTGGTGGAGTTTTTTGGTGGGGTTTTATTTTGTTTTGTTTTCTAAGCTTAATACTAGAAACAGGAATTAGCCAAATGTGTTGTGTCATACTGTAGTCATACATGCTTCTGTAAAATTGATATGTGAATCATCTTCACCAGGAAGATAAAATAATTTGATTACTAAATGTATACAAATAGTCCATTTTGCAAAATAGAGTATGTACAACAATAAGATTTGGCTTTAATCCATTTGTTGTGGAAAGCACATTCTGGTTTGTCTGTGAATATTGGACAGTAAATCAATCTTCAGCAAAGATCTGCTTGGGATATTTTTTTTTCCTCAGTAAGTTCCTGCATTCACTCTGGTATTTAACAACCAGTATGGAGAGAGCAGGCAGGAATAGTAACCTGGTTGGGCTTCTGTGAGCTTTTTCTGCAGTTCTTTGTGAGCTTCACTTAAAACTTATGTTTTCATAGGCACTTGTGTCTATGTGTGTGGAAAGGAGTGGGGTGTGTGTGTATGCTCTCAGTAACTAAGTTTAAACTAAAATAATTGATCTCAAGTGTTATAAAAATACCTGGTCAAGTTATAAGACCATAGAATCCTAGAATTGTCAGGGCTGGAAGGGAGCTTAAGGATCATCCAGTTCCAACCCCCCTGCCATGGACAGAGACACCTCACATCAGGTTGCTCAGAGCCACATCCAGCCTGGCCTTAAAAAAACTTCCAGGGGTGAGACTTCTACCACCTCCTCGGGCAACCTGTGGCAGTGTCTCACCACCCTCATGGTGAAGAATATAGACTCATAGAATCAAGCAGGTTGGAAGAGACCTCCAAGATCATCCAGTCCAACCTAGCACCCAGCCATGCCCAATCAACCAGACCATGGCACTAAGTGCCTCAGCCAGGCTTTTTTGATCACCCCCAGGGACAGCAACTCCACCACCTTCTGGGCAGCCCATTCCAATGCCAATCACTCTCTCTGGCAAGAACTTCCTCCTAAGATCCAGCCTAGACCTCTCCCAGCACAACTTGAAACTGTATCCCCTCATTCTGTTTCTGGTTGCCTGGGAGAAGAGGCCGACCCCCACCTGGCTACAGGCTGAATCTACCCACTTCTAGTTTTGCTCCATTCCCCTTAGTCCTATCACTACCCAACAACCTAAAAATAATACATGAGTAGGTAAGATGCAAAATTTTTACCTTCAGTAACGATGGGAAGTAATTTAGAGTCAAACTTGAAGTTGTGCATTTCATCCTTTCCATTTTCCAGTGTTATTGCCTATTTTTAAAGCAACTGGCCAGAGGGCTCATCTGCAGACCACTTCATTAGATGGTAATGAGGATATAGTTGTCTGTGTTGTATTTATTTGGTATAAGTAATGGAACATTAATCAAATATTTTGTTCAGCTGACTGTTCTCCATGGTGGTAATACTGAAGAAATAGTAGGTTTGGGAAGCAAATTGAGCTGATAAATTAGATGAATGCTCATATTGTGTCCCCTAGCTGATTGTTCTAAGTGATTCTGTGTGCTTCTTTCTTATCTTTAAATGAGGTAGGATTGTTTTTACTGTTTGTGCAGATCTGATTGTCTTTGAAAAGAGCATCTGCATCTATTCTTTATAAATTACCAGTCACAAATTTTATATCTGCTGCTGTGTTTTTGCATATAAACAACTTTGGGGATTTCTTCTGTAAGAATACAATGACAGATGATGCTGCTTCTCAAGCTGCATTGTATGAAGAAATGGAACTTCCTGAGGTTCAAACAGGGCAAGCTAAATAAAATGACTCTGTCATGAGCAATTTTAAGTGACAATCTTAAGTGTATTTGGAAAAAAAAAACAACACAAAAGCATTTTTTTGATTTCTGATGGTTTAAGTTCCCAAAATTCTGAACATTACTTTTCCAAGTGGTCAGTTGTGAAGTTTGCCTTCATTTGAACAAATTGCAGAATAACAGAATATTAGAGAGTGGAAGGGACCTCCAGAGATCATCCTACCATCAAGGCAGGATGCCTTAGGGTAGTTTTAGGAGTGTGTATTCCAAGTGGTGTTTGAAAGTCTCCAGAGAAGAAGAGTCCACCAAGAAGGCCAATGGGATCCTGGGGTGTATTAGGAGTGTGTCCAGCGGATCAAGGGAGGTTCTTCTGCTCCTCTACTCTGCCCTGGTGAGACCCCATCTTGAATACTACATTCAGTTTTTGACTCCCCAGTTTAAGAGGAACAGGGATCTGCTGAAAGGGGTCCAGCAGAGGGCTAGGAGGATGATTAGGGGACTGGAGGGCATGGCTTATGAGGGGAGGCTGAGATACCTGGGGCTGTTTAGTCTGGAGAAGACTCAGAGGGGATTTGATAAATGTTTATAAGTATCTGAGGGCTGCCAGGAGTGGGGCCAGGCTCTGCTCACTGCTCCCTTAGATAGGACAAGGAGCAATAGGTGTAAATTGCAGCACAAGAGGTTCTGCCTCAACACAAGGGGGAACTTCTTTCTGTAAAGGTCACAGAGCACTGGAACAGGCTTCCCAGAGAGGTTGTGGGGTCTCCTTCTCTGGAGATTTTCAAGGCCTGTCTGGATGTGTTCTTGTGTGATCTGTGTTAGATAAGATTGTGCTGCTCTGGCAGGGGGGTTGGACTCAATGATCTCTTTGGGTCCCTTCCAATCCCTAACATCCTGTGAGCCTGTGAAATTTTGCTTAGGTCAATACAGGAGCTATTTGAGCACCTTTGGTTCCTTCTGGAGATGTTTTCTTTGGCTTGAAATACTGAAATGATCATTTAAGGAGAGAGAAGGAATAGCTTCATACTCTGGAGGATTTCTGGAGTACCAAACTTGCTTCACTGAACGCAGTACAGCATTAACTGTGAGAATGAGAATACTTCATCAGCAGAGTAGTCCACAATACATCTCCAGGGAGGTTAAGAGGAGGATAATGAACACAGATCTCTAAGCTTATGGAAGGACATTTTAAGTTCTCAGCTGTACCATTAAAAGGGAACTGGCTCAGCCTCCAACTTTTTGAAGCATGCTCTTGTTTTCCCTTCACTTTTTCTTATAGATACCTGTGATAAATATTTTATGTCGACTTGAATTAACCATCTTGTACTGAAGTGAGAAAATCTAGTGCTGTTCCATTGAAGTCTGATGGGGAAAAACAAGATAAATAATGGAATAGCTTAATCAAAATCACTTTGGGGTTTTTTAGACTGGGATTTGCTTGGTTTGTTTTTTACTTCCCAGTTCCAGCATTCAGCCAGAAATACAGTTGTTTACACTGTTCCACTTATTATCAAATCATGAACTGATTCACCACCCAGCTTACTTGCAAAAAAATCATTCATGGTGGTACACAGCACAGTAACCTCCTGCAGGCTGCTTGTGCCATAAGTAATGCTATGGAAGAGAAGGCAGACTGCACATAGCTGTTGTGTTTAATGTGGTGTTCAGGTACTTTGTGATGGGCTACATGGAATCTTTTTTTCCACGAGTGGACAAATTAGTAACTATAGCCTGTGTATGTTTATTCAGCACTGAAACCTGAGGTGGTGTCAGAAGCAGTGCCCAACTACTTTTTTCATTGTGTGTGACAGATAATGTCAAAGACATTAAAAAAGAAAAGATGTTGACCATAATAAAATGTGCTGCTATCAGGAAAAAAAAAAGGAAAACATAATTACCTCAGCCTGTAAGGATGTAGAGTCACTCAGTGTGCTTCAAAAACCCTCTCTATGTCTTCATTTATCATCATTACAAAGCATTTCCAAACGAGTGAATTTACCTTTCTCAAGTTTTGAAAGACATTTGCCTTCATGCATCCTTACCCAGGGAAATTAAAATGTTTTATTTTGATATTTGGAGGTTGCACACTTGCATTATTCTTCATAAAATTGTAAGTGACAAAATATGGATGCAGTTTTAAAAACTAAAATTAAGCATAAGTGAAGGGTTTGTGTCCAAAAAAAAAAAAAAAAGTCTAGGGCAAAGGGGAAAAAAATAAAAGGTTGGACATGGTACATTAAATAGAGAGTAAGAGTTTGCTCTATGCACTGGAGCTGAAAAGGATGAATATGTAGCTTTTAAATAATTTGCACAGTTTAAGAAGATATTTATAGTAAAATAAGTATCTAGGGCCCCAGCAGGTATAAATCGCTCTGCTTCCATTAACCTTGAGGTATTTGCATTATCTGCTGCTTTTCTTCTGGCTGAAAAGAACTGGTTGCAAGTAGGAAGTTTGTTACAGCAGTGTTGGATGTATGGGAGATAATTTCCTGAGATGGGAAGCGTGTTACATATGCCTGTGGTTTTCCTGCAATTGTTTAACCTACCAGTTTACCCTAACATCCATCAAAATATAAGGAGAGGGTTTTCACTTCTTTAGGGCACATTTTTATATCCTGTCTCTTAAGCTTGGTGTTAAGTAGCAGAAGGTGTTTGTGGTTTGCATGTCAATCTCTCGTGGGCTGGCAGGAAGCCACATTGCAGACTGATGCATCCTGAACTTCAACAGAAGTGATAAACAATCCAAACAAACAAAAATGCCTCTGTCTGCACAACCAGCTTCTTCATACAGGAGGTGAGTGATAAGTGGTGATAGTCAGAATCATAGAATCAACCAGGTTGGAAAAGACCTCCAAGATCAGGCAGCCTATCCTATCACCCAGCCCTATCCAGTCAACTAGACCATGGTGCTAAATGCCTCATCCAAGCTTTGCTTCAACACCCCCAGGGACGGCGACTCCACCACCTCCCTGGGCAGCCCATTCCAATGCCAATCACTCTCTCTGCCAACAACTTCCTCCTAACATCCAGCCTAGACCTCCCCTGGCACAGCTTGAGACTGTGTCCCCTGGTTCTGTTGCTGGTTGTCTGGGAGAAGAGCCCAACCCCACCTGGCTACAGCCTCCCTTCAGGTAGTTGTAGACAGCAATGAGGTCTGCCCTGAGCCTCCTCTTCTGCAGGCTGCACACCCCCAGCTCCCTCAGCCTCTCCTCATAGGCTTTGTGTTCCAGGCCCCTCACCAGCTTTGTTGCCCTTCTCTGGACACGTTCCAGTATCTCAACATCTCTCTTGAATCGTTACCTTTTTGCTGAAGTACCATTGATCACAAAGTTAGGATAGGTATTACAGTAAATTCTGTGTTTTCACATCCTGTGGATGCCTGTGGGCAAGAGAGAATATATTTTTTTAATTTTTTTTGAGCTTGATTACTTTTTTGCTGCTTGTGTAATAAATCACAGCTGCACAGTGAGGATGCTGCTAAGATGAGCATGTACATAGAATCATAGAATGGTTTAGGTTGGAAGGGACCTCAAGGATCATCCAGCTCCAACCCCCCACTGTAGGCAGGGACACCTCCCACTAGAGCAGGTTGCTCAAGGCCTCATCCAACCTGGCCTTGAACACCTCCAGGGAGGGAGCAGCCATAATGTCCCTGGGCAACCTGTGCCAGTGTCTCACCACCCTCACTGTAAAGAACTTCCTCCTAACATCCACTCTAAATCTCTCCTCTGCCAGTTTAAACCCATTCCCCCTCATCCTGTCATTACAAGGTCTTGTCAATAGTCCCTCCCCAGCCTTCCTGTAGGCCCCCTTCAGATACTGGAAGGCCACTGTAAGGTCTCCTTGAATCCTTCTCCTCTTCAGACTGAAGAGCCCCAACTCTCTCAGCCTGTCCTCATAGCAGAGCTGCTGCAGCCCTCTGAGCATCTTTGTGGCCTCCTCTGGACTTGCTCCAACAGTTCCATGTCCCTCTTGTGTTGGGGGCTCCAGAACTGTACACAGTACTCCAGGTGGGAGTTTAAAATGAGTGGGCTTGGGTGACATGAATTAGCTGATTATTTTGGTCCTCTTTTGTAGATTATTGAAATGGGGTAACCACATCCATGCCTTTGTTACTAGTTTTCAGTTCTATCTTCACAGACCGCTTTGTCACTTTTGCTCTTGGCTTATTATATTTCTAACTTTATGGTCCATTGGATGGAGTTTTTATTATCCCTAACAGATTTAAATGGCATTTAGAGGTTAGCTTCTCCAGAAAGGAAAAAATACCCAAATTAACACCCACCCCCACTCCCCATTTTTTCTTGTCTTTTACACATGTTTGTGTAACACCTAAAATTGTGTATTTTAGGTGTTCTTGTGATATTAGAGACATGCTCTGCCTCCTCTGCAGTAGATCAGTTCTAACTGCTGCCTCTGCCTCATGGAATAGCTTTATTTCATTAGCTGTTTGCAATATTGAGACAGGATTGGGTTTTGTTTTTTTTTTTTTTTTTTTGAGCTTTGTTTACCATTTCCTATTCATAACCAGGCCTAGAGCTTGCATATTGAAAATTCTGTGCCTGGAATTTAGATGATTTTCACTCAGGTGAAATAAATGTACTTTCTTTTCCTTAGCTTGCAATTTCTTTCCTGTTGTCCCTTCTGAAATCCACAGTTTCAAAGTCAAACATCTGTTGATTTAGTGCCCTGCTGAGACCTCGTTGTGAATACTGTGTTCAGATTTGGGCTCCCCAGTTGAAGAGGGACAGGGATCTGCTGGAGAGGGTCCAGTGGAGGGCTATGAGGATGATTAGGGGACTGGAGGGCTGCCTCATGAGGAGAGGCTGAGGGACCTGGGGCTGTTTAGTCTGGAGAAGAGAAGACTGAGAGGGGATTTGATAAATGTTTATAAGTATCTGAGGGCTGCCTCAGATGGGGGGGACAGGCTCTGCTCACTGCTCCCTGGGATAGGACAAGGAGCAATGGGTGTAAGGTGCAGCACAGGAGGTTCTGCCTCAACACAAGGAGGAACTTCTTTACTGTAAGGGTGACAGAGCACTGGAACAGGCTCCTCAGAGAGGTTGTGGAGTCTCCTTCCCTGGAGAATTTCAAGGCCTGTCTGGATGTGTTCTTGTGTGATCTGTGCTAGGCAGTATGGTCCTGCTCTGGCAGGAGGGTTGGATTTGATGGTCTCCTCGAGTCTTATCTAACCCCTAACATCCTGTGAGCCTGTGAGTCTGCTTCTTTTCACAGAGTGGGGCTGGTGCTAGGGAGCAGCCATCTTCTCCTCTGTTTATTCTTGTTAAACTTCCACAATTTGTATTTCTTTTTTCTCCCTCAGCATTGTTTTCATTCCATTTTATGCTACTTTTCTGCCACTTCATTTTATGGCTATTAGTCTCCCTTCTAGCTACCAAAGCAAGTTAGATAGATCTGATACTCCATAAAGGATGGCTTTCAAAATAGTGGAAGGAAATGAGGGCTCTTATTCTGAATATTAAAAATACCTGACAGCATTAAACTATTTTTCAGCCTATCCTTGTCATTTTTGTCTTGCTTTATGAATATATGTATTTACTAATGAACTGGTTTCTTCCTTTCTGCTAGCTCTGTCTTCCAAGTAAATCAGCATGGTCCTTATTAATCTTTACTTTCTTTGACAGCAACATCTTTATTCTACTGTTTGCCTTTTCCCCTTTGTTGTGTCACATCTATGAGTGCAGAAACTTGTTGTTTTCCCTCAGCAAAAGCAAATTTTAAACTCTTTCCATTCAGTGGAACAGATAAATTTGAACAGCATCCCAGCCCCCTAGAAAAACCCAGAATACCCCAAACATTCATCCCATGAACTGTGGAAAGGTAGACTGGAGGATTACGTGACAGTTTGTTCTGCCATGACCAGTTATTACTTGTTTCTGCTGTGGATTCAAGTTGAATGTTGCCCATAGAATTGTTGCCTTCTGTTTCTTTTACAGAGGCATAATAGTGATGAAAAAGAGCTTTCTCAATTTCACTGTTACAAATAGAGACTGTTTCATACATCTCTCCATTACTTATATATATGTGTGTATATATATATATATATATATATATATAATAGAATCACAGAATGTCAGAGGCTGGAAGGGACCTCAAAAGCTCATCCAGTCCAGCCCCGCTGCCAGAGCAGGATCACCCAGAGCAGATCACACAGGAATGCATCCAGGCAGGTTTTGAATATCTCCAGAGAGAGAGAGACTCCATAATCCCCCTGAGCAGCCTGTTCCAGAGTTCTGTCACCCTCACAGGGGATAAAAATCCTTCTCAGGTTTCCATACAGCTTCCTATGCCTCAACTTCCACCAGTGCCCTTTGTCCTGTCATTGGATATCACCAAGCAGAGCCTGGCTCCAGCCTCCTGGCACTCACCCTTTACATCTTTATAAACATGAATGAGGTCACCTCTCTGTATCCTCCTTTCTATCAGCAGAGCCCCAGCTGTAAGAGAAATGTTTCACTCCCTTAATCATCCTTGTGGCTCTGTGCTGGACTCCCTCAAGCAATTCTATGTCTTTCTTAACTGAGAGACCCACAACTGGACATAGTACTCCAGTTGGGGACTCACCAGGGCAGAGAAGAGGGTAGGAAAACCTCTCTCGACCTACTAGCTACAGCCCTTGTAGTACATCCCAGAATGATATTGGCCCTCCTGGCCACAAGAGCACACTTCTGGCTTAAGCTGCCATCTAGGACTCCCAGGTCCTTTCCCCCTTCACTGCCTTCCAACAGGTCAGTACTACTTCTTTCACAGAGGCATAACAGTGATGAAAAAGAGCTTTCTCTGTTTCACTGTTACCAGCATACACTATTTCATACATCTGTGTATTATATATATATGCTGAGCAACAAGTAATATTTTCAGACATATGAGGATAAAAAGAAGAGTTTAACATGATTCAGAACTTAATTTTTCTAAAGAAGGAAATAAAAGAAAGGAGGCAACCAATGTGATGATGTCTTTGGCAGGCTAGCTAACACATGCAGCTTCAATGTGAACCTGGTGGTAGGAGGTAAAACAAAAGGTGACATTTAGACTGGTGACATGATAATTTCACTCTTGCTCCTAGAGCTTGAAATTGCATCTTTTTATATATCTATGATCTGTTGTTTCTGAAAGAAGCACGTCTTGGACTATCATGCACTGTCAGAGAAATCTTCTGTAGGTGTGAAATGAAGGTGTGCAGTGTCTGTATTTACAGACACTCTATTAAATATTTCTTCCTTTTTCTCGTTACAAGCTGGAAGTACAGGAAAAAGTGTTTAGTTTTTGAAGGGACAGGAAATGTTCCATAACTGAGGTAGCTACTATTTGATAATACAGGATCTGGAATGTTAAATCACAAATCTACATTTTGATGTGATACAAGAAAGGGAAAATTAGAAATTTAGATGTTGCTTATAAAGGAAGAGAATAGTAACAAGGCAGTGCTGATCTAGCTGAAGGACAGAACTGATTTAAGAGCTTGTTAGTAAATATGTTTATATATGAGGTACTAGAGAAGGAGATGAAAATAGGAATGTGAAGCTGAAAGTCATAGTCTGAATAAAAGAGAAAAATAGTTTAATGACTTGGATACTGGCTGCTGTTAGGAAATCTAGACAAAATACAGAAATACATGGCTTTCTGAAAGCAGTGCAGTTTATTTGCCTTCTTCTCTTATACCATTTCATGTGCAGCTCTTCCAGAGAAAGCAGAAAAATATCTAAAGCTAAAGAAGCTTTTTTTATTTTTTGCTTGTTTGTTTGTTTTGAGCTCACAGGTTTCTTAACTGTTCTCTGTGTAGCTGGTGTAAAAAACTCTGCAGTTTTGGAAATGTAGAGATTTGTTTTCTGTAATGCAGGCAAAACTAACTGTAAATATAAGTACTTTAATTTTTTACCCTTTCTTACAGCACATTTTACCCAGTTATTTCATGTCTTAAAACATACACACAAAGCACAAAGAAAGGTGAAACAAAAGAGTCCTGACTGTAGCTGGGGTGAGTCCAATAGGAATGGAATACATAAAAAGAGTAAGAACAAGTAAAAGTGATTCTAATATGACCTTTAAGATGCTAAAGTCTGCTCTGGAGACTTGCAAGGCCCACCTGGACCTGTTCCTGTGTGATCTGCTCTAGGTGATCCTGCTTTGGCATGGGGGTTGGACTCAGTGATTTTCAGAGGTCCCTCCAAATGCTGCCATTCTGTGCTGCCATGATCTGTGTGCAGTTTATCATTGAAGGAGAGCTACGAGGATGATGAGGGGACTGGAAGGCATGGGTTATGAGGAGAGGCTGAGGGACCTGACCTGGGGCTTTTTAGTCTGGAAAAGAGAAGACTGAAGGGAGATTTGATAAATGTTTATAAGTATCTGAGGGCTGCCAGGAGCAGGGGGGACAGGCTCTGCTCACTGCTCCCTGGGATAGGACAAGCAGCAATGGGTGTAAATTGCAGCAAAAGGGGTTCTGCCTCAACACAAGGGGGAACTTCTTTACTGTAAGGGTCACAGAGCACTGGAACAGGCTGCCCAGGGAGGTCGTGGAGTCTGCGTCTAAGGAGCCTTTCAAGGCCTGTCTGGATGTGTTCCTCTGTGATCTGTGTTAGATAGGATTGTCCTGCTCTGGCAGGGGGGTTGGACTGGATGATCTCCTTGGGTCCCTTCCAACCTCTAACATCCTGTGATCTTAAAGAAAATCTACAGTAGTCATAAGTAGTGTAATAGTTGCAAGAAGTAAGGGCTTTCATTACATCAGCTGGAATTGCTGGGGTTAAAAAAACACAGTATATTTTGAGACAAAATTGTGGTTTTTAGCTCTTTAGTAACTGTCCATTTGCAGTCTATGTATCCTGATCTACTTAGTAAGCTCTTTTCCTCTTATATTTGCACAGTCATAGAATCACAGAATGTCAGGGACTGGAAGGGACCTTGAAAGCTCATCCAGTCCAACCCTGCTGGCAGAGCAGGATCACCTATACCAGATCACACAGGAATGTATCCAGGTGGGTTTTGAATATCTCCAGGGAGAGACACTCCACACCATCCCTGGGCAACCTGTTGTGAGTTTGGAGGATCGGTCAGGGAGGTTAGAAAGCAGAAGCATTAGTTACACAGAAAGCAGGTTAGGGAGAAAAGTAGAGGGACCAACTGCAACAGAGAGCCACTGTGTTATCTATGTTTATGTTCTTGCTTCAGCAAGCCTGTGAGTGAAGTAGACATCAGCATTGTTTTCTTTTCACAGTCTTATCATCTAATTTCTCTCACTAAAATATTCTAGCTAGCCTCGAACTAGCACAGTCAGATAGCAGAGGAATACTGTAACTCAGGAAAATTACTGGATTATCACTTTTCTAAGTATGGTTTAAAGTTGTCATGTCTACATGAATATTGTAAATGGTAAAATGACCACAAAACAATCTTTTCTTTGCTCATTGCCTGAATAAAGAGACTGCACTAAAGCTGACACTCCCCCTTCATTTTACTGTAAGGTTTAGTACAACCATAAGGGAAGAGCTGCAAAAGAAGCAGAAAGTCAGGATAACCTAATCTGTATCTGAAGAGTGTTTTCAAGCTGCTTGAATCAGCATTTGTGCTGCTTTTATTCACTCTTACATCTCGGCTTCCCCTCTACTCAACACTGCTCAGGCCACACCTTAAGTACTATGTCCAGTTCTGGGCCCCTCAATTCAAAAGAGATGTTGAGATACTGGAAGGTGTCCAGAGAAGGGCAACAAACCTGGTGAGGGGTCTGGAGCACAGCCCTGTGAGGAGAGGCTGAGGGAGCTGGGGGTGTGCAGCCTGGAGAAGAGGAGGCTCAGGGCAGACTTCATTGCTGTCTACAACTACCTGAAGGGAGGCTGTAGCCAGGTGGGGTTGGTCTCTTCTCCCAGGCAACCAGCAAGAGAACGAGGGGACACAGTCTCAAATTGTGCTGGGGGAGGTCTAGGCTGGATGTTAGGAGGAAGTTGTTGGCAGAGGGAGTGATTTGCACTGGAATGGGCTGCCCAGGGAGGTGGTGGAGTCACCATCCCTGAAGGTGTTTAAGAGGAGGCTGGATGAGGCACTTAGTGCCATGGTCTAGTTGACTGGATTGGGCTGGGTGCTAGGTTGGACTGGCTGATCTTGGAGGTCTCTTCCAACCTGGCTGATTCTATGATTCAGTAATTTTAGGGCATGGTGCCCTGCTCTGTTGTAAAAATACAAGCACAGTGGACTTGCATGTGAAATCAGGCACCTACATGTGTGAGGGTAGCACCCAGACAGTTCGTTTGAGTTTTGGATCTGAGCAAAATCACTTTGCAGTTGGAAAGAATCTGGAGAGAAGTATTTGTGCAGAATGCAAGCAAGTGTGCTGAGCTCAATTAGCGTTTACACTATATCGTAGAGGAAAGTTCTGGACGTAGAGCTCTGGCCAATAACAGCAGTAAGTTTTCCTGCAGAGCTGAGGAGGTGCCCTGGGATGGAGACAAGTAAGGTTCAGCAGTGAGTGCTGCTGATACACAAATCTCTGCTCTGAGGACACCAATGCCAAGCAAAAGAGGACACATTTCATCTCATAGCCAGTCATCTTGGAAGATCAAGAGATGGAATAAGTGCAAGGAAGGAGTAGCAGCAGCTCAGAACAATGTCTTGCCACTGTTCCCAGGGAAAAGGGAATTTGTCTTAGGAGAGAAAGGAGGTTCAGTGCTGTCAATGACTTGCTTGGGAAAGAAAGGAAATCACTAATATAGTCTAGGCATTTTTGTACTGCTTTGGGGAAGCAATATCAATTCAGTGAAAAAAAGAGGATATAATTTGTTTTATTGCATGTTGTTACACATCTGTAGAACAGAGTAAAATGACTGCCACAGCATGATTTGTTTCACCAAAGCAGGCTAACAAATGTTGGAAAACAATCTGTGGTGCATATCGTGTGAGCAGATATCCAGCTTGCTTACGGAGGGGAAGTCATCATGTTTGTTAGGAATCAATGTCCTAAAAAACACTGTAACCATTAAAACCAGAGTCTCTTAATTCATGGACTGTAGGAGTTGGTAGCAGAGCCTGATCTGAAATTATTTTTAGATCTAGAAAAGTACTGAAACAGACGTGGTAACTGTAAGGCTGTGTAGAGTGATAATGTCAACTCTACCTTGCAAACCAGCTGAATTTATGGTACATATCTGTATTGCGTTCAGCACCTGGAAATATCACTTCTTGTGAGTAATGTTAGGGAAATCATGTTGGTGCAAGCACAGAGTTTTCAATTTGAAGTGTAGAACATACTTTTGTTTGGCTGCCATGACATCTGTCTCAGCTGCTGTGGTGCACATGGCTAGAGTTTATTGCACATTGTGTGGAGACAGCTTTAAATTGCAGGGCAGGTGTGAATTTTGAGCATTTCAAATCCTGTTGTAAAGCTTTCCCTGCAGGTATACATCTGAAACTATAAAGTAGGTCGTATGAGTGCCAATAGTATTCTAGTTAAAAGGGCTTTATTGTTTTCTGGAAGGCATTTTTTGGTGATGCTTAACTGAGACCTTGTGAGAGGGAACAAACATGTAAATGAAGTCAGCTTCTCAGACCTCTGGGATCTGTTACAGCATGAGTTACTCTTAACAGATAATTAGCTGGGGCTGTTAATCAAGTTTAACAGGTGTTGAGTAATGAACCAAGACAGGGCATCTGCTGTGACCGGCCTCTCACTCTAATCTGGTTAGGGAACCTAATGCCGGTTGGAGCCCAGAATGCTTTATGGTGAGATCCACATTACATTTTCCTAATGCTTCCATCAGTCTCATGATCATTAAAGAATGATGACATTTGCACTAGAATACATAGAAATCAATCCAAAATACCCAAGGTGGGAACTCTCAGTGAATACATGTGTGATGGTTTGGGTGTCCCCCGCCCCCCCCCCCCCCCCCCCACCCCCAACCCCCCCACCCCCCACCCCCCCCCGGCCACAAACAGTACATTCACCATCTTAATCAGTACACCAAAAANAGTTCCCCAGCGAGGAGAAGAAGCAAATGCCCTAATCTTTGTTTTGCCTTTCTTCTTTTGTATACATCTCAGCAAGACTGTGAGCGAAGTAGACCTCACCATTGTTTTCATTTTACAGCCTATCATCTAGTTCTTCTCACCAAAACATGCTAGCTAGGCTCAAACTAGCACAACATGTCCTTATTGTTTTTTCTTAGATTTGAAAGCATTTCCTTGCCAAGTTGAACAGCAGTTGAACTATTCTCCATCTTTATATCTCTTTGCCTTCATGAAATACATTTTAGAGTACTGCCTAAAGAGAATCTTGTAGAGCATTGTCAGTGTCTTAGGTAAAAATAGTTTCACTATGTAATTTACAAGATCTCTTTGAAAGTTCTTATTATGTTCTGTGTTAAATTATTTCACTTATTTAAGAGATCCTGGCTTTACAATTCATTGCACCAACTAGCAACTCCAATATTTTCACCATTGTATAAATTTCTACATCACCACTGAGCTGCATGGATTTCCCAGCACTGTCTGCCAAGTAGATGGTGAGCTGTGAGTATGATGGCAAGTTTGAAGCTAGCAGAATGGCTTGGTATAACACCACTTTTGCTCAATCAAATGGTTTGATGGAGAATTCTGTGCCGTCAGAGTAGGCAATGAGTTCTCATATTTCCATGTTTTTGTTATCACTTGTCTTTGGAGTTAGTTGATTTAGCCTTTGCATCTCTTTCCAGCCTTTGCCCCAAAGGAGAAAGTAACCCAAGTTCTTCTTACTAGATGAATCAGAGATGTTCCAAGCAGAAGTTAAGCTGTCCAATATTGTAATTATTGCAGTTCTGTGATTGTAATGAAGTTTGAGGGTCTTAGGTCTGTTTTGCCACTGAAGATGGTTGTACCAGTGGCTGTTTTGCTCAGAGTTAATCTCTAAAAGACCTGTGCTGATCATATTGTGTCTTGCTGATCAAATTCGTAGCAGTGTTTCCAGCTATGCTGCTGTTAGCACAACATGGTCTTGTGTATCCCCTAATTAACATTATGCAAAGAATGTTAATTGCAACTGGATGATTCCAACTTTGTAGCCAGTGTTCCTGGAAGAGGAAACAACTATGCTTTCTGCTGTTGGCAGTGTTTGGCACATGTCTTTTGGTTGGTGTGAGGTTATGATGCTGTCATCGAGAACTTAAAATCTGAGATTTTGGTCACAGAACCCTGACGTGATCATGAGGATTAGAGAATCATCTGCAGTGTTTCCTTACATGAAAAATGAAGTTCTGATCCAGTGGACTCAGCTGTGAGTTTCCACTGACCACAGGTGGGTTTAGGTATTGCCCAGGAAGTTAGGAGAAACTCAGTACAACTGATACAAAATAATGCAACAAGTGAGGCAAGAAACAAGTCTGGAGTCAGTACATGGGAATTCTGAATGAGGCAGATAAAGATATCACACAGCTACAGAGAGAGTGGGAGGAAACTTGGAAACTGTGCTTAGAAGAGAAAGCTGATCACATGGATTGTAACATTCTGGCAAGCAGAGCCTGGAAAAAGTCAGGAGAGGAATATGGACCAGAGAGTAATCTGGGGATGGGGGCAAAGCATCCCCAGTGTAGGTAGTGGAGAACCAGAATCAGAGCCAAGAGGCATGAGGTTGTGTGGTGTGCTGCTTTCTTAGGCTTGTATAATATCTGATGTGTAATTTTGTCTTTGAAAATTCTGCCAGTATTGAGTGGTGCTTGGCTGCTCTATGAAAGAAATACCTTTCTGAGTGCTTTTATTAAGGACATAGATTTCTTTCTTCATGAGAGCTGTTCCTATCTATTATGTGCCCTAAAAGCTATGGTAAAATTCCTCGAGAAAGCTCTTAATATAGAGTCATAGAATCGACCAGGTTGGAAGAGACCTCCAAGATCATCCAGTCCAACCTAGCACCCAGCCCTAGCCAATCAACCAGACCATGGCACTAAATACCTCATCTAGGGTTTTTTTGAACACCTCCAGGGATGGTGACTCCACCACCTCCCTGGGCAGCCCATTCCAATGGTGAATACATGCAAAGGTAGCCATAATCCAAAGTAGCCATAAATTAAACATCAATATTTGATATATCGTTTTTTTTTTTGCCTTTTTTCCCTTCTCCCCACAAAAGTATGAAAAGTGATTAGAGCTTATTATGGACTTACCACTTCCCAAATGATTTTAAATTCCTGGCTTGTAGTGCTGTGATCTAGTACAAGACCCTCTGAGAAACTGCACAGATTCTCATGAGAAGTGTGATACCAACTTGTGCCATTTTTGCTAGTAACTATTTGCAGGGCTGCTGGATGTGTGTTTTCTTTTCTCCAGTTCATTTTGAGACCTTGTTCATCTCTTCTGCATTGCCTTGTTTAACCTTTGGGAGGCTTGCAGTTCTGCATAACTCTTTGCCAGCTTGAGCCATCTGGTTAACCATGCATTCCTTTAGATTTGCTACTAAGACATCTTTAACTTTCTAAAAACACAGATTTATTTTTTTTTAATTCTTGTTTATTTTTTTTCTTTTCATTTTGTGTCTCTGGAGAAGTTGGGAATAGAAATCAAAACTTGGGATTTCTCTTTCTTGATGTTATTTTTACCTACGTATATAGAACAGGCTCTCTAGTCTTCTTTCCTGCATTCAAAATTAACCTGTCTATTCCTCTGAGCCCTTAACCTTTGCTCCAGTAGATAAATCACTTCCTGGAAATGTCTAAGAAGTGTTTGAATGTATTTTTTTTCCCCCACAGCAATGTCTTTTGTATAAATGCTTTTGCTAAGTAGAGTAGGTTTTAGTAATTCAGAGGTCTGTGATTCTTTAGCAAGTCTGAAATGATTAGTCACAAGTGCAATTTTCTTTGCCTTTCCAGGTTTTTATTTTGCACTTCAAATGTTTGTTATTCTCAGAGTGCTTTAATAACAGACAGTGTTAGGTGCTTTTTTTGTCTTTCTGTGAATGCACAGTGAAACTGATTCCGATTTTGGAAGTACAGCCAGTGTAGGTATTCCATTAGTGCTGTGGTCTAGTTGACTGCATAGGGCTGGGTGCTAGGTTGGACCAGATTCTCCTGGAGGTCTCTTCCAACCTCATTGATTCTATGATCTTATTTCAGACAAGAAAATACACAGATTCTTTAAAGTTAGATAGTGCTAACTTTAAAGCACCATCTTTAAAGTGCTTTGAAGTGGAAGCTATGTAGGTTCCAAAAAGCAGATTCAGTTGTCCAATCATTACTGCTCATTATCTTGCTAGTAGAATATTCAATGATGTGGGGTTTTTGTATTCGTAAAGCAGGAGGCAACTATAGCTGTGTTGTATTTCCTTCTAATTCTGAGATTTTAGTGGCAGAGGCAGAGCTCTGCAGAGTTTTGAAAGTTTCTCCAAGGGGACTTTGACTTTTCTAATGCTTTTCATTAACTTGACTTTGATACCTTTGAGAAATACACGATGGACACAGTAAAAAGGATACAAATGTCTGGTAGCAGGTTATCATTCTCTGATCCTGAAACATACACTGCAGTGCATCTAAGGAAGGAGCTGCCTTGGTCTATCTCCAGGTGATGAAAACAGCTTGAAGTTCTTTTGCATTTCCCCTGGATTTCTGTACCATGTATTTTTGATTATGCCAGATCTATCAGGGAGTCAGAACAATCACAAGAAACTCTATGCCAAAACATTCCCAGTATTATTTGAATAATCTTAGGAGTATTCCACTATTCCCACTGCATTTTATATGTGCAGAGCTGCCTGGTATCATTAAATGACTCAAAAAACCCCAACAGAGTATATTAAATTAACTGTGTTGTTTCAGTCAACAATTAGACATTGTATAACCACATATGTTTGTCTGTATGAATTGCTGAGCTGGTATCTCTGTCTCTATATAGGTACAAGTGCAGAGATCAACCAGCAAAAATTCACTTTCTTCTTTTCAACCAGTATATGTTGCTGCAAGTAATGAGTTTTAGTTTCTAAAATTGGTCTATTTGAGTCACCTGCTTGCAAGTGGAAGGTTCAGTTTTGTTTTAACTAAAGCTCACTGTTTCTGCATCAGACATTTTGTAAACTCAGTCTCATTTGGTGCATTTATGATGGGAGTGTGAGCTGTTTTGTATGGTTCAATCTAAAACCTGTGACAGATAACAGTAAGCATTCAGAACCTCAGGCCTATGTATCAACAAGAGTTCTGGCAGTTGCTTCTTGTCTAGAGGAAGAGAGTGCAGTGGCTGTAGCTTGGTTGGAATGCTGCTTCTGAGACTCTAAAAGAATCGCTTTCAATTAAACTGCATCTGAGCAAAACCCTCTTTATTTCTGTCTGTAAATTGATGCACATCTGACAGGTGTCAGCTTCAAAGCAAAGATAAAGACGTGAAAGCTTATTTTGGAAAGTCTTTTGGGAAAGGAATTCTTAAAATGAATATTGGGTAGGGAAAATAATAATTGCAGTGCTTCAGCCAGACTTGAGAATCCCTAGAGCTTGAAGGAGGAAAATTGGAATGTGGCTGGGACTGGTTTACTGAGCCTGCTTTGAAGTAGCTGTAGTTGGTAGACAGCCACAGGAGTGCTGATTAGTATTGGTGCTAGTTTGAAGCTAGCTAGAATGTTTTGGTGAGAAGAATTAGATTACAGGCTGTGAAAAGGAAACAATAGTGATGTCTGCTGCACTCATAAGCTTGCATGCAGAAAGAACATACATAGAGATAACAGAGTCACTCTCTGGGCTTTGTGGGCTGCACTTCTCTCTCTAACCTAACCTGCTGTCTGTGTGACTAATTCACCTGCTTCCTGACCCCCCTGGCCGACCTGCTAAACTACTCTGAGCACAAGGCAACGTTTGGGGTAAAGTAGAGAGGGGTGGGAGAAGATGGAAGGATGGTTGAGAGCCCCTCCTGGGGACTCAGGTTTCTGGGAGGGCTGTTGTGTTTCTGTATTACCTTTTAACTTGTCTATTTCTTCATATAACTGTATATACTGTAAATACCTGCTAAGCTGTAAATATAAAGCTTCATTCAATTTCCAGAGCTGCTGAGTCTCACCTGGGTGATTTACAAAGGGGTGTGTGTGGGGGGTGGGTAACACCCAAACCATCACAGTATTGTAGGTAACAAGAAGATGCATTCATTATTGTTAATATTTACTGTATTTATGATCTATGGTGCTACAGAATTTGTTTCAGATTAGTTTTCTGGTCTGCCTTGAACTCAGTGTCTGCAGTTTGAGAAAGTGTTGACCTCTTTTCTGCGTAGTTATACGGAACTGACTGTAGCCTTTGTCAATGATTAGTGTGGTGCCCACAGCGACAGCTTATTTGTACTCAAAAATGAGTTCACAGCACTCTTATTTCTTGCCTTCCCATTCTACTCCCACTCATACACCAACTCACTTTTACTATGAAGCCAGGCAGAATCATAAATATTTCAAAACAACATTTTAGTATTTTGGGACCTTATTCAGGTCATGAGAAGACCAAGTGAAATTTGGAATGGAGGAGGTACTGTTAATGACTGCAACAGCAGTGTAGGTTTGTTTGGTCTTTTTACATGGCAGATTTTGTTTGTTTTAGTGAAGTGAACCATATTATATTTTCCAACAGGAAGGAAGTTTCCATGGATCTTGGGTTTTAGAATTATAAATAGCATCAAACTGAACATTCTTACAGCAGAGACATCTGTTTTTCACAGTCGCCTTCTGTAGGAAGAGACTTTGTTTTGTTTTGAAATTCTTAGTTCATGTATTTTAGCAGATGATCATATTTAAGCCACATTCTGATTGTCATCGGTACAAATCGGGAATTAACTCAGTTTATTTCACCTCATCTCTCCCAATTTATGATGCTGTAAAGGAAAACTGAATCTAATGAATTGACTGTTCTATTTCTGTGTTTAATTGTGTTGACAAGCACTATTTTAAGAGAAATGAGACAATGCAATTGCATACAGCTCAGAAAGCTCCACTGTTCTGACAGCTTATCAGACTGTATTTTGCTGTCTGAGAGAATGACTAGAAGACTTCATTTTGAGTAGGCAGACAGTATGTGGTATTCCAGCCTTCTGTGAGAAGCCTTGAGCATGTGGACATATTCTTCCAATCCAGAAAGATTTCTCAAAAATTAATATAATATTTTGCATTTGTCCTCTCTGGTGGTCAGTTCCTTGTGGGCTTCATAAAATACTCAGGTTTCAGTTTTAGATGGGAAAAACTCTACTTCCCAGAATGTTGCAGTGACTGCAACGTGTGTCCTAAAGTACATGCTTATCAGTTGTGCTTCCAAGGTGTCATAGAATCATAGAATCAACCAGGTTGGAAGAGACCTCCAAGATCAGCCAGTCCAACCTAGCACCCAGCCCTAGCCAATCAACCAGACCATGGCACTCAGTGCCTCATCCAG
>WAAF01018368.1:98541-116352 GCA_013400475.1 Tricholaema leucomelas
TGGGCACACTGCTGGCTCATCTTCAGCTACTATCTACCAGTACTCCCAGGTCCCTTTCTGCCTGGCTGCTCTCAGCCACTCTGTTCCCAGCCTGTAGCACTGCTTGGGGTTGTTGTGGCCAAAATGCAGGACTCTGCACTTGACCTTGTTAAATCTCATCCCATCATCAGTATAAAGCAATGTGTGAACTATTACAAATTACATTCTTAATTCTGTGCAAGCAAACATTTTGGCTTTTGAACTTCTTCAGGGCAAACTTGAGAGTCAGACTTGGCTTCGGTGTGTGGAAATGGAACTGTATACCCAACTATGCTGGGCTCAGATTGATCTGTCTTTCTGGTTTTATTTGGCTCTTGGAATGGAAATAGATGTCCTTAGTAAATCCCAAAGCTTTTATAGCTCTAGTTTTATCTCAGACAAATTACTGGAAAATGTACAATGCCATTGATCTGACTAGAACTAATAGGAGTTTTAAATAGCAAAGAAAATAAGACCTTCAATGCTGAAAACCTCATCCTTTCTTCTCCCTTCCGTTCCTTCCTTCCCAAAAAAACATCAGCAAAAGAAGATAATAAATGCAATTGATTTATTTTGAAGTGCTGTCTGTCTTTTTCACTTTTCTTCTGAATAGCAGAAAGTCTGTGGCAGCCCTGGCTCCAGATGTCTGAGAGACAAGCTATAATATGTTTCAGAAAGTCCTTGTTTGATTGCATTTGTCTGAGGAGAAAAAAAATGAACAGAATGAGGTTTGTCTTTGCTACAGTAACGTTTAGCTCCTGACAACAACCTCAGGAGGAAGGAGTGAGCTTCTGAACTAGGAGTAACAGATCTCTTTTTGGAGGTGTTTGAGTGTATTTGTAGTCAGAACAAGCAGCATTGCTGCTTCTCTGTAGCGTGTGCTGATTAGTTGTATCTTTTTAGTGCAAATGGTAGGACAGCGCAGTGGAATTCAGCTATTCTGAAGTCTTTGGTTTGAAGAGCTATCTGCCCCAAACACGTTGTGGAAGAGCTGTGATGTTTTGCTCACACAGAGGAAGTGTTCTGAACATGAAGTATTTACTTGGTGGTCTTAGCCATGTGTAAATGGATAACCCCTCCTGGGGGTGGTCTGAACCTGACCTCAGGTGCAATGGTTAGCCCACTCCCACTTTCTATCTAGACACCCCCCCTAAAAACAGAGGAAATTCCTATTTCTCTCTGTCTCTCACTGCCCTGCCTGCCTGATAGCACCACTCTGGTTCCTGCTGCTCCTGCTTCATCACATGGCCACCCTAACATGTGGTGGGACAACCATCTCCTGAATCTACCTCCATCCATTGCCATCAGTCTGGTTGCATGTATTGTTTGTATCTTATTTCCTATCCCTATACCTTTTTGTAACTCCCCTTACCTTAAATACCTTTTATTTATAGTTAAAGTTTTCATTTTAACTTCCAAATTGAAGCAAAACTATTCTTTTCACTCTCTGTATCTAATTCTTTTCTTTCCAAAGTGGGAAGAGGGGAAGGCATGCTATTACTGTATTGTTCTGTTAGGTTTTGGGCTCTGGGAAGCTTAAACTAGAATCAATATGGTTGCCCAGGGAGGTTGTGGCTGCTCCTTCCTCCCTGGAGGTTTTCAAGGCCAGGTTGGATGAGGCCCTGAGCAACCTGTTCTAGTGGGAGGTGTCCCTGCCTATGGCAGGGGGTTGGAACTGGATGATCTTTGAGGTCCCTTCCAACCTAGACCATTCTATGATTCTAAAAAATTCTTTCCAGTGAGGGTGGAGAGACACTGGCACAGGTTGCCCAGGGAGGTTGTGGATGCTCCCTCCCTAGAGGTCTTCAAGGCCAGGCTGGATGAGGCCCTGAGCAACCTGTTCTAGTGGGAGGTGTCCCTGCCTATGGCAAAGGGTTGTAGCTGAATGATCTTTGAGGTCACTTCCAACCTAAAGCATTCTGTGATTCAGTACCCTATGTCTACAGGCATTCCTGTAAACTTGGGAAACTGCACTCATCTTTCTTGGAGTCATCCTGGAATATTTAATTACAGCAGGTAATGCTTAAGGCCACAACTTAAGGTCATCCTGTAGCACTTTCATTTCCTTTTGTCTAACACTTTGCTAATGATAATGGTTAGTAGTGCAGTTTAAACTATGCACACATATTTGATACAGAATAAGAATCGAGTACCCAGTAGTGGCTGCTCTTGGATAATTCCAAGACATGCTTTGCCTTAGTGTATCTTCCATCCTGAATGTTTCTTTGAATAACATTCCTATGGAAATGGAGGCAACTTTCTCATTGTGTAAATAACATCATTTTATCTGTTGAAACTAAAGTACCCTGCAGTGGGCACTACATTTTCCTGACGAGTGAAGATGAAGTTGACTTTGTCCTGACCACGCTTTGAGGAGCTAAAGCAGCTGATAGTCCTGTGTGTAGACTGAATAAGCACTTGGAAAAAGGAGGCTGACTCCAGCTGGAGGCTTTTATCACGATGGGCATGTTCTGTAAGCCAAGGTTAACAGCATTCTCTGCTTTTTTTTGAGTGCACCACACTGAAGGATGCAAGGAATTTAGGGTCAGTATTTGTGGAAACTTAAGGAATAGAAAGATTATGTAGACAGCTCCTGTAAAATGTGTAACTGTTCATTTTTAAAATGCATTGTTGCGAAAACAACCAAACAAAAAAGTCCTACCCCTCTACTCTGCCCTGGTGAGGCCACAACTGGAGCACTGTGTCCAGTTGTGGGTCTCTCAGTTCAAGACAGGCATAGAACTGCTTGAGAGAGTCCAGCTCAGAGCCACAAGGATGATTAAAGGAGTGGAACATTTCTCTTACAAGGAGAGCCTGAGGGAGCTGGGGCTCTGCTGATGGAGGGGAGGATGCAGAGAGGTGACCTCATTCATGTTTATAAAGATGTAAAGGGTGAGTGCCAGGAGGCTGGAGCCAGGCTCTGCTTGGTGATGCCCAATGACAGGACAAAGGGCAATGGGTGGAAGCTGAGGCATAGGAAGTTGCATGGAAACATGAGGAGGAGTTTTTTTCCCTGTGAGGGTGATAGAAGACTGGAACAGATTGCCCAGGGGCTTCCTCTCTGGAGATATACAAAACTTGCCTGGATGTGTTCCTGTGTGATCTGCTCTAGGTGATCCTACTCCTGCAGGGGGGGCTGGACTGAATGAGCTTTCAAGGTCCCTTTGAGGCCCTGACACGCTGTGATTCTACGATCCTGAAGTAGCAGTGATTTACAGACTTCCCAAGTCTGTAAATGATTGCATCATTGTTGGTGATCATAGATTCATGGAGAAAAGTAACCTTTCTGCTTTCTCATGCCCTTGGCCTACCTGCAGTTCTGTAGGGGTATGTCCCACAACCAATTCCACATTTGAAACATTGTCCACCAATATTGACATAACAGCTTTTTCATGCAACATTGCCACTTTCTGCACAGGTAGAACTCTGAGAGGAATGCCTGGCTGGTGTGCTAGTTCCATCACAGCTGGTGTTACTACTTGTGTGCAGATCTGGAGAGCGGAGGATTAACCTTTCCTTCTCTGTCAATACTTTAGCTTTGGAATAAATTCTTTTTTATGTCATCAGGCTGCTTTTCTGTAGTTTGCTGTTCTCTATACATTATAGGACAGAGAGGATGACTCAGAGGAATGATAGGGGGACATGGTAGTTAGAGGTAAATGGATAAAACCTCACAAGGACAATGGGATCCAGGGATGTATCAGGAGGAGTGTGTCCAGCAGATCAAGGGAAGTACTACTCCCCCTCTACTCTGCTCTAGTGAGACCTCATCTTGAATACTGTGTTCAGTTTTGGGCTCCCCAGTTTAAGAGGGACAGGGATCTGCTGGAGAGGGTCCAGTGGAGGGTGAGGAGGATGATTAGGGGACAGGAGGGCATGGCTTATGAGGAGAGGCTGAGGGACCTGGGTCTTTTTAGTCTGGAGAAAAGAAGACTTAGAGGGAATTTGATAAATGTTTATAAGTATCTGAAGGCTGCCAGGAGTGGGGAGACAGGCTTTCTTCACTTGCTCTCTGTGATAGGACAAGGAGCAATGGGTGCAAGTTACAGTATCACAGTATCACAGTATCATCAGGGTTGGAAGAGACCTCACAGATCATCAAGTCCAACCTTTTACCACAGAGCTCAAGGCTAGACCATGGCACCAAGTGCCATGTCCAATCCTGCCTTGAACAGCTCCAGTTGCAGCAAAAGAGGTTCCACCTCAACACAAGGGGGAACTTCTTCACTGTAAGGGTCACAGAGCACTGGAACAGGCTCCCCAGGCAGGTTGTGGAGTCTCCTCTGGAGACTTTCAAGGCCTGTCTGGATGTGCTCCTCTGTGATCTGTGTTAGGTAGTGTTGTCCTGCTCTGGCAGGAAGGTTAGACTCGATGATCTCTTTGGGTCCCTTCTAACCCCTAACATCCTGTGATCCTATGATAATCAGGTGGAAGGTAATGAAGGTAGGGTTCCACATAAGCAAAATCTTGGTTTCAATTAGAGCTATGAGCTCTGCATTATTACTGATTCTCAGGGGATCATGGGGGAGGATGCAATCTGCTGAGAAAATTCAAGGCATATCATTTCCACTTTGAGAAATTTGGACAGGGGGACTTGTTTGTGTTTTTTTTGTGACAACATCCTTTGAAATGCTTCCATGTGTGATCATTTTTTAAAGAAAGGACCTTCACAGCAGAAATTGTCTAACCTCACCAATCTTGACTTTCCAAAGGGCTACCTTATTATAAATGTTTTTTAAGGTTGAGCTTATTCCTGTGTGTCAGATACCATCTAACTCTCTGTTCGTGGCTAATGTGCCACATTTAAATGAAGCCACTGGAATGGATTTCAGGAAACCACATTCACAGTGTCAAGTGGGTTACATTTTGTTGTTTGTTAACAAAGAAAAAAATGTGGGAATTAGATCTTACACATAAAAAATCTCAGGAGTCAGATCTTAGCTTTAAGAGGATCCACTCTATTTTTATCTGCACTGCAGGTTTCTCCTAAGGTAGCTCATTTTATTTGTCCTTTATTCAGTTTTCAGTAGAAACTTAGTCGTATGTAGTAAAAAAAAAGAGGAACCCAAAAGTTACTGAGGAGTTTTCATGGATATATGCTATTAGAAGGTATGTGTGGATTTGCTTTGGAGAATAGCTACTGAGTAATGAGAATCTAATCATGTTAGAAAAATAAGATACAGTATTTCATAGACTTGCTTTCCTAGAAGCAAGAATTCTTCAAGAGTTTGCTCACTAAGTACAGTTTTAGATTGTTCGAGGTGAAAGGACTGAGGAGAAGGCAATGCATTGAGATGAGTTTTATTTGAGTAATTGCTCCCATTGGTCTTTTTTCTTTCAGACCATCTTTGGTCTATTTGCACTGCAGTAGTAATTTCTTACCTCCCTTCTGACACAGATATGAACGTAGTTCATATGTCAGTGTTGTGACTGATTCAGTGATGTGTAACCTGCACCACTC
Organism: Tricholaema leucomelas; assembly: GCA_013400475.1. Classification (NCBI taxonomy): domain Eukaryota; kingdom Metazoa; phylum Chordata; class Aves; order Piciformes; family Lybiidae; genus Tricholaema lacrymosa; species Tricholaema leucomelas. The sequence goes on from WAAF01018368.1 coordinate 104,021, forward strand.
TATACCTTGTTTCTGCCTCCTCTGCTAGGAGGCCTTTCAAGGGGCTTGTTAGAATTCTCCAATTTAATGAAATTAGTGTTTGATTTACAGTCTGCTCTTGGTTTCTCTTTTATCCTGTCCACCCTTCTGGATCCTGAGGCCTTACAGAACCTAGTTTCCTGACATATTTTTCTTCCTTTTAAAGAATGGCTTGCATTAAATGTAGGTACAGAAGAGAAATAAAATTATTGTAAGAGAAAGCTGTCATGTTACAGCCCCTGATCTTCCTTGGAAGTGAAATACTGTAGGATAGACCAAATCAAAGCTTTGGGAGATGAGATATGGAGCGAAGACCTTTCTTGGCTTGTAAAATATGAAGGGAAGTAAACAAATGTGTTCTATTTTCCTTGCTACTGAAAGCCAGAATGTCCTTTTTCCATTAAGAGTGTTTTACTATTCTTTTGGAAATCTCTTTTAATTAAGGCTGTATAATATGTTTCCAAGGATATGAAAGAAATAATTCACTGTGGCTCCAGCAGCTACTGAAGAAAAAAAAGTGTTTTTTATCACCCAGGGAGGGAGCAGTGATTAGAAATAGGCTGTAGTTAGGAATCAATGAATCTTTCTCTTGGCACTTGGTACTGTTGGTCATTTAAAGATTTTATTCAGTGGTGTGCTGATGCTGTCCTAAGGTATCACAATCCTTACTGTGCTGGGTTGTTCCTGGCACTAGCTCTCCAGCACATAAACTAATAGAGGCTTGACTGAACCTTTTTAAAGGTTTCTGGGATGCCACAGGCATGCTTGCAATATCATCACAGCAGTCAGTGTGGTCTATTTGACACAGATTAAGGGCATCCAAACAGGACCAGAATTATTGTGAACTTCCCAGCTTCTACAGCTGCTCACTAGCCCAGAAGTGATGTCAGTGTGCTTTTATCAGGGATGAAGTGAGTCCAGTTTCTGCAGTGTCAGATGGAAAAAAGAAGAATGTTTTAAGCACTTCCTCTAGTAGTGCAGGACTTGCTTGGGGTAATTCATGGCTAGTTCTTGTCCCAGAAAGAGCAGGAGGTGAAGTGAGAGCCTTGACCGCTGCCCCAGTGACCCTGGAACTGAAGAATAATCTTATGTGTGCTCCTCAGAAGTACAGCAGGGTTTCATCTTCTGCTTGTGCTGCTCCAGGACCTGATAATGCCCGTACAGGCCTCTACTTGAATCACATTTCCCCCTTACCTCACCCTCACAACCTGACCTGAATTCCTCCATCAGCTTTTTAGCGGTTATCTTGGTCTTCTTCACAGTGTAGGTTCATCATAGGGAAAAATTGCTTGAGAAGAGAGAAGGTGAACTGCTAAATATGACAGTGCTAGAAAGTCAAACAAAAAGAACCTTTTTGAATTGTAAAAGGTGATGTCCTTGTAAAAGACTCCAGTCTGCTTTTTGTTGAGCATTTCTTTGAAGAACTGTCCCTTTCATTCACTTCTTCACTGCTTACAAAAAAAGGAGCAATGACAGCACTGGCTCTAGGTGTCTGTCAGGAGAGCAGTAAGAGTTTCAGCCATGCCCAGTGTGATTGTGTTTGATAGGTCAAAACGGACAGATGCTAATTTCAAAACTTGACTTTTGAGCAGATACTTCTCCATATGTGACTTAGAGAAACAAGGCACCAAGTCTTTATGTGATTAAAAGCATTAAATTAATCTTTTACTTCGTAGTGCCAATCAGAATTCCTCCTGCTAAGGCAGGTGCCTTTATTTTCTGCAGGCACTGCACTATAACTGTCTCCATTCAGAACAGAGATGTTGGAAATGAGTCAAGTGTAATTCGCTGTACATGTGACAACTACCTTAGAAGCAGCACAGATAGTTCCAAGAACAGAATGCATCTGGTATCATCTCTCATGTAAAAACACTGTAGTCAGTGAGGTTAAAGTAGACATAATCCAGACTACTACTATTTTCCTCAGTTTTTCTTCTCTTGTCCTGCTGTTATCCCTCTTACATTCAATTTTTAACTTGCCTTTTAAATGCAAAAAATGGAGATATTTCTTCTGAAGCTGCTTTTATCAGAATTATTGGCACAGAACTGAGCACCAATCCCCAGTTGTTGCCTTCCATTCAGTAGTCCAGGAAAACATTTGTTAGGAACTGATAACAGACTGCTGGACCAAGTAGATTCAACAAGTGTGAATATGGCAGCTAGTTGAATATTTGAGATGCTTTATTAGTAATGCAAGTAGTAGAGATTTTAGGAGGATCGTTAAGTGGCAGATTGAATTGGCTTTCAGTTTCTCAGTGGACCACAGCAGTGAGAAACAATATAAATAAAAGAATCAAGCAGCCTCTGTATATGGTGAAGTTGTTTAGTTTTAAAGGCATTAATAATTAGGCATGATAGAGGACAGTATTTTATTCCAGAAGGTACACTTCTTTCCCTGGGTGAACTGAAATTGTTCTGAATGTTCTGTTCTGTATCGTGTAATTGAATGAAAATTTCAGTTTGATACCACAGAATCACAGATGTCAGGGGTTGGAAGGGACTAAAAGTGATCAAGTTTAACCCCCCTGCCAGAGCAGGACCACACAATCTAGCTCAGGTCACACAGGGACACATCCAGACAGGTCTTGAAATTCTCCAGAGAAGGAGGCTCCACAACCTCTCTGGGGAGCCTGTTCCAGTGCTCCATGACCCTTACAGTCAAGAAGTTCTTCCTCATGTGGAGGTGGAACTTCCTATACTGTAGTTTATACCCATTGCTCCTTGTCCTGTCATGGAGTGCAACTGAGAGAAGTTTGTCCCCTCCCTCTTGACCCCCAGCCCTCAGATATTTATAAACATTGGTTAGATCCCCTCTCATCTTCTCTTCACCAAACCAAGCAGCCCCAGGTCCCTCAGCCTCTCCTCACAGGGCAGTGCTACATACCTTTTTGCATCTTCATAGCCCTCCCTTGGACTCTTTCCAGTAGATTCCTGTCCTTCCTGAATTGGGGAGCCCAAAACTGAACACAATATTCCAGGTGAGGTCTCACCGGAGCAGAGCGGGAGGAGAACCTCTTGGGATCTGCTGGCCACACTCCTCTTAATGCACCCCAGTATCCCATTAGCCTTGGCCACCAGAGCACATTGCAGTCCATGGAGAGCTTCTTGTCCATCAGCACTTCCAGGTCTTTCTCCACAGGGCTGCTTTCCAGCAGATATCTGGAAGTTACATTGATTTCCTTTGTGCTCCTTGGGTATTCTTGAAAATGACAATCCTTGTTGCAAAAGTCACTTTGTCACCAGCAGCCACACAACACCTTATTTCCAGTTATAAAGAACCACAGAAGTATTCAGAGAAGCGGATAAAAGCCCTTAAGACTTGTTAGGATGGACAACTGCATCTCCATCACCATCAAAATTATCCTAAGCTCATTGCATAGTCTGGGTGTTTTAATTAGTTTGCTGGTGAAATAAATGGGGACATATGTTGCTAGAGGGAAGTAGCAGGAGATGACAATCCGTTAAACCCTGACAAGTATTGTGGGCTTGAGAATGAGTAATGAAAAAAGTGACAGTAATTAAAACATGTTTACTTAAGATGACAATTACCTGAAAGATGGTTGCATAGTAAAGACCTCATTATGGTCCAGACTGTACATAAAAATGATACTTCATGTCAAGGGGTAATTAATTTTCTCTGTTAGGAGAGTGGTAGGTCACTTAGAATCATACAACCATAGAGTGGTTTAGGTTGGAAGGGACCTCAAGGATCACTCAGCTCCAACCCCCTACCATAGGCAGGGACACCTCCCACTAGAGCAGGTTGCTCAAGGCCTCATCCAGCCTGGCCTTAAATGCCTCCAGGGAGGAAGCATCCACAACCTCCCTGGGCAACCTGTGCCAGTGTCTCACCACCCTCACTGTAAAAAACTTCCTCCTAACATCCAGTCTAAATCTCCCCTCTTCCAGTTTAAACCCATTCCCCCTCGTCCTGTCATTACCAGACCTTGTCAATAGTCCCTCCCCAGCCTTCCTGTAGGCTCCCTTCAGATACTGGAAAGCCACTCTAAGGTCTCCTCGAAGCCTTCTCTTCTGCAGGCTGCAGAGCCCCAACTCTCTCAGCCTGTCCTCATAGCAGAGATGCTTCTTCTGCCTTTTGGTATTTATTTTGGCTGTGTCGAACTGAGAATTGTGATTGAACTATTACAGTTTTAGGAGAGCAGGTGCTTAAGAGATGTAAAAAATATCCAAGGAAAAGCAGCTGATACATTTTATCTTCCCTTGATGGACAGTTTGGATTATGCTTGCACTCAGGGAGGCATTTCAATGAAGTCGAAGTACTTTGAGGTTTGTCCAGGGCTCATGGAATCATTGGACATGTGACACTTCACAGTGTCCTAAGGGTTCCAAGTATTAATTTTATCAAGAGTTCAAACATCAGGTATTGCTGAGCACAACATCAGGTTGTCATTGGTACTTAACATTTTCATAGCCTCATCTAAGCAGATGATGCAGATTTATGTTTGTGAAGCACCTCTGGAGAAGAGGTGAAGACTTTGAACTACTTTTACATTCATTTTTTATTTGGATGTTATTTTGTTCCCCCCTAACTAGGAGATGCTTATAAAAGCATAAAAGAGACAGATGTGATAGAATCATAGAATCAGTCAGGATTGAAAGGAACCACAAGGATCATCTAGTTCCAACTCCTCTGCTGTGGGCAGGGACACCCTACCCTAGATCAGGCTGGCCACAGCCTCATCCAGTCTGGCCTTAACCACCTCCCGGGACAGGGCTTCAACCACCTCCCTGAGCAACCCATTCCAGACTCTTACCACTCATGCTGAAGAACTTCCTCCTCACTTCATGTCCTCACTTCTTTTCCCTACCTGTCAGTCAGTGTACTAATTTTCTGCTGGAGTTCACCTCTTCTTGACTGTAAAAACCTTAGTTAGAAGTCCTCCAGAATTTTGTTTTTTATCATGCTTGAAATGCACTGTGGAGAACAGAGAGTATAATAATGATAATAAGCATTGCAAAGTACAGCACAACACAGTGATGAGGCGCTGCTCCTGTGTTCTAATATATTGGGGACATGGCAAAATTTAATGTGATTGTTGTCACATAGCAGTATACTGATTTAGTTTGACAGATGCAACCAGGGGTTGTGTCATCTCAGTGTCAAATCCTGAAGACAAAATTAATTTCTTCAACTCTCTTAAAAAAAAAAAAACAACAACAAACCAAACAAAACCATTTAAATGTAAGTGTGTTTTTAAGAGGAGCATCTGATGCTGAGGTAAGATGGTGTCCATTCCAAAATGCTTAATGTCTAATACCTGTATGATCTCCTGTCAGTTATCCTGCTCTGGCAGGAGGGTGGCACGGATGATCATAGAATCATGGAATCATAGAATGGTTTAGGTTAGAAGGGACCTCAAGGATCATCCAGCTCCAACCCCCTGCCATAGGCAGGGACACCTCCCACTAGAGCAGGCTGCTCAAGGCCTCATGATCTTTTGAGGTCCCTTTCCAGCCCCTGACACTCTGTGATTCAGTGATTATTTCTCACTCATTCTTAGAAATGAAACTGAAATCAGAGAATTAACCAGGTTGGAAAAGACTTCAGGGATTATTGAGTCCAACCTATCACCTAACCCTTCCAATTAGCTATACCATGCCACTGAGTGCCTCATCCAGGCTTTGCTTGAACATCTTCAGGGACAGTGACTCCACCATCTCCCTGGGCAGTCTACTTCCAGTGCCAGTCACTCTCTCTGTGAAGATCTTCCTCCTAACATCCAGCCTAGACCTCCCCTGGCACAACTTGAGACTGTGTTGCCTTGTTCTGTTGCCGGTTGCTTGGGAGAAGAGACCAACCCGTGCTTGGCTACAGCCTCCCTTCAGGTAGTTGTAGAGAGCTGTAAGATCTCCCCTGAGCCTCCTCTTCTCCAGGCTGAACAAACTGCTATCAGAAACATCTCTCCTTTTCAGTGTGCAGTGTTGTCTCATTTCTCTTGTATGTATTAATTGTTAATCAGTCATGGTGGTGTGAATTCTGATAAACGAATTGTGCTTTCACTGCTTCAGTGAAGAACAGATCCTTTTAATGTACCCTGGGAATGTAAGAATTGCTTTACAGTACTGTGCTAGCAGTCTATCTTATCCATTATCCTATTTCTCTAACATTGCTGAAAATCAAATGCTGCAAGGAAAATGAAACAATTCACTTACTGTATGACATGGTCCTTGGTAAAGGTTAGGAAGAAAAATTCTAACATCGTGGCTGTCTTCTACTACTTAAAATGTGTGAATGTGCAGCTCTCCCTCTTCCTACTGTCCCAACACTTTGCCTTAGGTATCATAGAACAGTTTAGGTTGGAGGGGACTGTGCTAGTTTGAAGCTAGCTAGAATGTTTTGGTCAGAAGAACTAGATCATAGGCTGTGAAATGAAAACAATGGTGTTGTCTGCTTGTATATTGTGCTAACTGTAAATATAAGCTTCATTCATATTTCCAGAGCCAGCTGAGTGTAGTCTGGGTGATTTCTAAAGTGTGGGGGGGGGGGACGGGGGACAGCCAAACCATCACAGGGACCTCAAAGATCATCCAGTTCCAACCCCCTGCCATAGGCAGAGACATCTCCCACTAGAACAGGTTGCTTGAGGCCTCATGCAGCATAGCCTTGAACACCTCTAGGGAGGGAGCATCCACAACCTCTCTGGGCAGTCATCTGGGATCTGTTTCTATCAAGGTGCTGTTCTGAAGTTTCAGGACCCTATCTTTGATAGGCTTTTCATGTCATGGCTGAGGGGAGAGCGAATGAATGTCAGGAATTGCTCTTCTAACAAAAATACGTTGCTCTTAAAGAAGAATACCTGTGCTACATTGTACGACCTCTCACTTTAATTAGTGTCATCTTAATTAATGTCTGAACTATTGAAGAGAAATTTTCACCAAAGAGAACAATTTGATTCTTATGCCTTAGTATTTGTTTTCATTAATAGCCTTTTGTATGGGACCTGGATGAAAAAAGAAAGTATTTTCAAAGAGCTATCTCAAATCCATGCTAGTCTCCCCCTTTGAGTGACACACCACATTAGTTGTATTGTTTTTGAAACCTTTTTATCCTAGCATAGAAATAACTTTTGATGAACAGATGTAATTGCCTCCATACTATGATTTTTCATAAATGCAAATATTAAGTTCTGACTTGTTCTGTCCAGGCCTTTGTTTGCCAGTTTCCTGCTTTACTTTTCAGTTGTGGCAGGCAAGGACAGACCTTTTCTTCAAATTCTGGGCCTTCTGAAGCAGCCTCTAACTTGTAAATTGAAAGGCAAAAATTGATCCTGGGATAAAAGAATAACCCTCTAGGTTTCCAGTTCTCTGAAGTGAGCTGTAGAAACGGGGCTGGAAGAATGTTGTCACCTTATTTCCTCTGTGGGCTGCATAGTATACAGGCTAAGGACAGGGGCAAACCAGAACCCTTGGGAACACAAGTCAAATTTTTAGTTTCAGAATATGGGCTATGAGTTTCAGTGTTTTGCAAATCATAGAAGCATAGAATGGTTTAGGTTGGAAGGGACCTCAAGGATCATCCAGCTCCAAACCCCTGCCATAGGCAGGGACACCTCCCACTAGAGCAGGTTGCCCAAGGCCTCATCCAGCCTGGCCTTAAACACCTCCAGGGAGGAAGCATCCACAACCTCCCTGGGCAACCTGTGCCAGTGTCTCACCACCCTCACTCTAAAGAACTTCCTCCTAACATCCAGTCTAAATCTCCTCTCTTCCAGTTCAAACCCATTCCCCCTCGCCCTGATATTACCAGACCTTGTCAATAGTCCCTCCCCAGCCTTCCTGTAGGCTCCCTTCAGATACTGGAAAGCCACTCTAAGGTCTCCTCCAAGCCTTCTCTTCTGCAGGCTGCAGAGCCCCAACTCTCTCAGCCTGTCCTCATAGCAGAGCTGCTCCAGCCCTCTGAGCATCTTTGTGGCTCTCCTCTGGACCCACTCCAGCAGTTCCATGTCCTTCTTGTGTTGGGGGCTCCAGAACTGCACACAGTACTCCAGGTGGGGCCTGAGGAGAGCAAAGGGGGAGAATCCCCTCCCTTGATCATTGATGTAAGCTTCACCAGCTTCTCCACCAGTGTCAGATTATTTGGTGTGATCGCTTCCTGAGGTTTCTAACCCTAAACCATTCGTTCTGTCTATGTATTTTAAAGATGAACAAAAGATAGCATCTATAGATCATTCTTGTTCTGGAAAGAATTGCAGTAGTTAGTAGAATAGGTTAAACTTTCACACTTTGCTCTGTGATTTTGAAAGTCTGTGGTTTTACTAAGTTATTATACCTTTGAGAGAATAGTACACTTTCTACCTCAGTGTGTCAGATGTGGTATAAACAACACCGGCTGGACTAGTACAAAGGAACAATATTTTGTGCTTAACATAATGACAGGCTTTCTGAGCAGTTTATTGCTGCTATAGGTCACATTGATCAAGCTCACAGTGAATTACCTAATACTTTGTGTAATTTAAAGCTAGTATTTAGCAGAGGTAAGTCTTAGCTAAACAGGAGCGTTCTGTGGTCAGTGCTTACCCTGTCTCTGCACTCACTCCTATTGATTCAAGTCATTTGGTTCAGAGATTTTGAATTCCCAGAACTACTCTTTGACCTGCTATTGAAGAATAGGGTGGATTTGTCTTGGCAGTACAGAGTTGGAGTTCCTTAAATATCCATTAGCTTCAGGTTGATCCTCATTTTACTTAGACACACATACGCACATGGAGCCATTCACTCGCTGTTAGCTTACATTTTCTGGATCACATCTACTTATAAAGACATCCTTACAGAAAGCAAATACTTATTACTACCTCAGTAATTCCCCTCTAAGGTCTAATTGATTGGCTTGTAGTCCTCATTGTAGAAGGTTTTATCCTATTAGAAAACATTCACTTTTCTAGACAGCAGCACTAGCTGGCAAATTGCTTAATTCCCATTGCGTGAAAGGGAAAACTGTCCTTGATGGAAGTAAAATTCTTGTGTGACATGACAAACTAGTAGGAGATTAATCTGCTGTGCTTCTGTGATGCTTTTTTTTTGGTTTAACTTGTTGTGCTTTGGGTTGGGTTATAGGAAGTGTTTACCCCCCCCCCCCCCCCAATCAGAAATAAAACTGTTCTTCTTGAGAATTCTAAGAACCATAGAATCATAGAATCAGACAGGGGTGGAAGGGAACACAAGGATCATCTAGTTCCAACCTCCCTGCCATGACCAGGGACACCCGACCCTAGAGCAGGCTGGCCAGAGTCCCATTCAGCCTGGCCTTAAACATCTCCAGGGACAGGGCCTTAACCACCTCCTTGGGCAATCCATTCCAGGCTCTCACCACTCTCATGCTCAGCAAATTCATCCTCATGTCCAGCCTGAACCTACTCATGTCTAGCTTTGCTCCATTCCCCCTAGTCCTGTCACTCCGTGATAGCCAAAGAAGTCCCTCCCCAGCTTTTTTGTAGTCCCCTTCAGATACTGGAAGGCCACAAGAAGGTCATCTGGGAGCCTTCTCCAGACTGATCAGCCCCAACTCTTTTAGTCTGTCCTCACAGCAGAGCTGCTCCAGCCCTCTGAGCATCCTTGTGGCCCTTCTCTGGACACACTCCAGCATCTCCACATCCTTCTTGTAATGGGGTCTCCAGAACTGGATGCAGTACTCCAGGTGGGGTCTCACCAGAGCAGAGTAGAGGGGGAGAATCACCTCCCTCAACCTGCTGGCCACACTTGAGAAAATTTAGTGGACTTGACCTGATACAAAAGAAAGAGCCCAAACTGTCAATGAACATTTTTCTTAGTATCAAACAAGCAAAGTTCCACTCTAGGCAATGTGAGATGTTTGGCCCAAAGTACAACTTTTCAGTTTTCAAAGAGATTCTTCATCATTTTTACAACCAGAACATGGCTTCTAGCAGAAAGAAAGGAAAGCTGAAAGCATTAAGTCTCTTTTTTCATGAAATCAAAAAAGGAGATTTGAGATAAAATTGGCACAGACCACGATTTTCAACTGCCACTGTTAAAGGCAGAGTAGGGTTTGTGTTTGCTTTTTTTCCTGTAGCACCACCAGTCATTTAAATTTCTTATTGGAATAAAGGCTCTCAGGGGCATATAGAGATCTCAGTCTGTGTCTGAGATTCCCACCGACAACAGTGAGAGATCTGTGTGCCAGCCAACAGCGGTTTATGGCCCATAGTTATTCTGTGGCTTCAAGGCACAATACATTTCTGCCACTTAACAATTAATTTACATATTCATAGCACATTGGGATGCACAATTCCTTCTCATAACAGTTCTTTCAAACATGTAGGAAATGAAAATAGCTGCTATTATTGACCAAATAATGGTCAACAGTGCCCTGTTGACCAAATCTATAGAGTAACTTGTACCCTCTGATGCTGAGTTGTCACAGTGCTGTAAAGTGGCTTTTGGACTTGATGCTAAAATTTAATGTCTGGGTTCCTACACTGTAATGTGTAGGAGAGTGAAATATAACAGTCACCATCTTTTTGTCCAGCCTGGTCTTTGGACACCTAGAGGGAGATGTTTAAGGGGAATAGAGCAAAGCTGGACATGGGTAGGTTCAGACTGGACATGAGGAGGAAGTTCTTCATCATGAGAGTGCTGAGAGCCTGGAATGGGTTGCCCAAGGAGGTGGTTGAGGCCCTGTCCCTGGAGGTGTTTAAGGCCAGGCTGGATGGGGCTCTGGCCAGCCTGCTCTAGGGTAGGGTGTCCCTGCCCATGGCAGGGGGATTGGAACTAGCTGATCCTTGTGATCCTTTCCAACCCTGACTGATTCTATGATTTTAGGGAAGGGACCTCTAGATTGAGGACATGCTGGGTTGAGGGTGGGACTGAATGATCTTTGAGGTCTCTTCCAACTAGATGTATTCTGTGATTCTGTGACCTGAGCTTATTCATGATGAGCACTGAAGGAGACGTGTTTAAAGATTATCTCAGGTGTGGGGTAATGCCTTTTTTTCACAGAGTGGATGATAAAGGGCTCCTTTGGGATGTCAGGCTTGGTCAAGTTGGTCCAGCCTCTGCTCTTCTGTCTGAGGAAAGTTCCATGTCTGCCAGGACAGACTTTGCTGTGAAGGCAGGCTTCACCCTTCCAGTTGATTCTGCCTTCTGTAAAGTTAACAAAAACAATCAACAAAAAACCACCAACAAACCAACCAACCAAATAAAAACAACAACAAAACCCACCAAAAAAGAGGGGGGAGGGGAAAAACAAAGTATTTACACCTTTATGAATATTTTCAAACTTCAAGCAACCAGAGAAAAGGGAACCAAAGTGTAGAGATTGGGGAACTTAGTTATAGGCAGGAATCTCTTGATTCAGTCTCCACTCCAAGGACTGCCTATGCATTTTATATCAAATGAGCACTGCAGAAAATGATATTTCCTGTAACAGCAGCGTCTGCTTTTGCTGATTCACAGGGGTTTGATTGATGTGTTTTAAAACTGCTTTGAGGTAACAAAATCCACATGGAGTAGGAGCTTAATATTTATTAAACAGAAACTTGTGGCCAGCTTCACACAATGGACTTGCAGTTTTGCAAGTATCATTCAAAAGTGTTCTAAAATGACAATCTGCCATTTGTTTTTACATGGCACTTGTGTGGAGTTATCCAAAGCATCCCACTCAAACATCTTGTTTACATTTGCTTGTAACTCTTCCAGGTCTTATCTTCAGGGCTAAGCTTTTTCATGCAAGGATCAGACACATTTTAGATCCTAGGCTGAGTGATTTCATTGTAGGTTTACTTTGTTGTTGTTGTTGATTATATTGCAAAATTTAGATGAAATTAGTAATCTCTTTCCAAAAAGAATAGTAAGGAAAATGTTCCAGTGGTTTCTCCCATGGGAAAAAAAAAAAGTATAGGCTCTGTGGAATTCTGATACTGAGCTGTGTCAGCATCTCCTAAGGGACAGTGTTTGAAAAAGCCTTCACTTCAAGTGTTCACACACTGCTTGAAAATAAGGATGAAAAAGGAGAGAGCGAAAGAGACAGCATTGAAATTAAGCACAAGAGGAGCTGAAAACCCAATCAAACTTCACTTCATGCTTTTGGCCTCATAGGCAAGAAGAGAATTTCTCACTGATGAAAGAGATAGAGTACCAAAAAGCACATCAGAAAGATAGAATCATAGAAGCATAGAATGGTTTAGATCGGAAGGGACCTCAAGGATCATCCAGCTCCAACCCCCTGCCATAGGCAGGGACACCTCCCACTAGAGCAGGTTGCTCAAGGCCTCATCCAGCCTGGCCTTAAACACCTCCAAGGAGGAAGTATCCACAACCTCCCTGGGCAACCTGTGCCA
>WAAF01018368.1:116600-141928 GCA_013400475.1 Tricholaema leucomelas
TGCCCCCCCCCCCCCGTATATTTCTCTGCAATTTCTGTGTTTCAGCCTCTCCTGATAAAGTAACTTTCAGCCCCCAAGTGATGCTTCTATGTACAGTCAGTGGAAAAATAAAAAAATAAAAAACAAACCCAAACCAACTTGGTAATGGATTTGGCTGTGGAAGTCACAGAATTATGAAAAACAGCAATATTTATAGACAGAGCTGCCAGAGAGTGTGTTAAATAATAATGGAAAATTACAGACAGCAAGGTGGTCTCATTATCTTTGGTACAGAATTAAATCAAGCATCCAGCAAAATTTGTTTAACCTTTCCATGAAATTGTTCTGAGTTGCTCCAGACAGCAGCATCAGCTCTTCAGACCCTGGTTGTGGTTTGGTGTTTTGGGTTTTTTTTTAATGTAGTTCTAAAGGTTAACAATGAAGTTTCATGCAGACAGAAACTGGGAAGATTATTCTTTAAACAAATGACCAGCATGTTGGAAAAAACTGCTACAAATGTTCTCCTCCTATTTTAATAACTTGAGCCCTGCTGCTGTAGAAACTATAACCTTACTCTCACAAATGAGCAGGGATTCCTTTTGCAGAGTGAAGTGAGAAGAGGGATCTTTACATTTGAATAGTAAGTGTGGGGGTAAGTTGCAGCAGAGGAGGTTCGGCCTCAACTTCTTTACTGTAAGGGTCCCAGAGCACTGGAACAGGCTTCCCAGAGATGCTGTGGAGTCTCCTTCTATGGAGACTTTCAAGACCTGTCTGGATGTGTTCCTCTGTGATCTGTGTTAGATATTATTGTCCTGCTCTGGCAGGGGGGTTGGACTCGATGATCTCCTTGAGTCCTTTCCAACCCCTAACATTCTGTGAGCCTGTGAGTTGAAGAATAGGGAAGGAGGAAAACGCTACCAGTTACTGACTGATTTCTTTTTGGTGCAACAAAACTGTTAGAAGGCCACTTGCAGTTCCTGGCAGAATGATTATTTCCACATGTCTGGGGTAGCCTGGTTGGAGCCCAGCCTTGCTACCTCCTAGTAAAGAGATTTGTAGACCTTAAACTGAGCAGAAGTTGTTCTGCCTGTTCTGAGAAGCAGATGGGTGGCCAGAAGTCCTTGGACTTCTGATGCTTTTGAAATAAAACAAGGAATGCTGCAGGGCCTCTGGAAAGATCTGGAGTGTTCTTGGGGTGCTCTCTGCTCTGTATCTTACTGTCTTTGAATTGTGTGCTCTGTGCTGTGTCAGAAGGCCCACTATGGAACAACTGTTTGCTAAGAGCATCTGTCTCCATAAGTCATTGTGTTATTCCTGCTTTTCTTGGCAATGTTTGCTTACCTCTAATTACCATTGTCTTGTCTGAAGCCCAGACATTGAGTAGAGAGCCCCGAGGAGAGCTCCACTAGAGGTAAAATATACAGTGTAAATCTAAAGCCCCAAACCAAAAGCAGAATCAAAGGACAGAAATCATAAATGGGTTGAGTTGGAAAGGAGCTTAAAGATCATCCACTTTCAGCATTCCTGCTGTGGGAAGGGACATCTTTCTCTAGATCAGGTTGCTCAAAGCCCCAACCAACCTGACCTTGAATACTTTCAGGGATGAAGCATCCACAGCTGCTCTGTTCTTGTCACTTTCAATGTCAAGAATGTCTTCCTTTAATCTAAGTCTGCCTGGACTTCAGCAAAGCCTTTGACACCATCTGCCACAACAAGCTCCTGACATAGCTGGCAGCTTGTGGCATTGACAGATTCACTCTAAAATGGGTGAAGAACTGACTGGAGGGCTGGGCCCAGATAGTGGTGGTGAATGGTGCCACATCCAGTTGTCAGCTGTGACTAGTGGTATACCCCAGGGATCAGTGCTGGGCCCAGTCCTGTTCAATGTCTTTATGGATGATCTGGACCAGGAGATTGAGTCCAGCATCAGGAAGTTTGCAGATGACACCAAGCTAGGAGCAGGTGTCAATCTGTTGGGGGTTAGGAGAGCCCTGCAGAGGGATCTTGCCAGGCTGGATGGGTGGGCAGAGGCCAATGGGATGAGATTTAACAAGGCCAAGTGCATACTTTGGCCACAACAACCCCAAGCAGCATTACAGGCTGGGGACAGAATGGCTGGAGAACAGCCAGGCAGAAAGGGACCTGGGTGTGCTGGTAGATAATAGCTGAACATGAGGCAGCAGTGTGCCCAGGTGGGCAGCAGAGCCAATGGCATCCTGCCCTGGATCAGGAACCGTGCAGCCAGGGGAACAAGGGAGGTTATTCTTCCCCTGTACTCAACACTGGTCAGGCCACACCTTGAGTGCTGTGTCCAGTTCTGGGCTCCTGAATTCAAGAGAGATGTTGAGGTACTGGAAGGTGTCCAGAGAAAGGTGACGAAGCTGGTGAAGGGCCTGGAGCACAGCCCTGTGAGGAGAGGCTGAGGGAGCTGGGGGTGTGCAGCCTGCAGAAGAGGAGGCTCAGATCATTGCTGTCCACAAATACCTGAAGGGAGGCTGTAGCCAGGCGGGGCTGGTCTCTTCTGCCCCGCAAGCAGCAACAGAAGAAGGGGACACAGCCTCAAGTTGTGCCAGGGGAGGTCTAGGCTGGATGTTAGGAGGAAGTTCTTGCCAGAGAGAGTGACTGGCATTGAAATGGGCTGCCCAGGGAGGTGGTGGAGTCGCCGTCCCTGGAGGTGTTCAAGCAAAGCCTGGACAAGGCACTTAGTGCCATGGTCTAGTTGACCATAGGGCTGGGTGCTAGGCTGGACTGGCTGATCTTGGAGGTCTCTTCCAACCTGGTTGATTCTATGATTTTACCTATTTTAATTTAAAACTGTTATCCCTTGTTCAGTCATTACAGGCCCCAGTCAAAAGTCTCTCATTATCATCTTTAAAAGCACCTTTCGAGTATTGAAAGGATGCAGTAAGTTCTTCCCTTCTCTATGCTGAAAACCCACAACTTTCTCAGCTTGTCTTCATACAAGTGTCCCAGCCCTCTGATGATTAAGCTATGACTGTGTCTATGATCGAGCATTTCTTGAGTCTCTGAGGAACTGAGACTCTGGGGAGCCTCTTTGAGTACTCAGTAAGCCTTGTTTCTCATAAACATCCAGTCTGGTGCTAGGAATGTGGGTTTTGGCTGCTGCTCGGCTCATCATCAGGAGACACTTCCATGTCTGTGGTGGTTTGAGGGATCCCAGATCTCCCTTAAACAAAACCATAGGTACAGAGACCCGTCCCAGGATATTGTAATATTGTTATTCTGTTCCTTTTCTGGTATGACAGCTTAAAAGATAGTGCCTGACTTGATCTCTCTCCTCCTCCTCCCTGTTGCTCTTGCTTTCACTTCTCTGAGCAGTGCATGCTCTTCTCTTGGTTCATAGGGGACTTGGCGGGCAGGGGGTTGAGCCACTGAGGCCTTTTATGCCCAGCTTGGGGGGGCAGTTTTGGCCTACCCTTAGGCTGACTGAGGGTGGAAGGGGTGGAGGATTCTAGAAGATCCCTTTGGGACAAGTGAGTCTTGTACTTATTTTACCTGACTGCCTCTTGTAGATATGCTCTCATAAATAGAATTTCTCAGTGTGCACTGTCCTCATTCTCACTCATGAGAAGGGGTAAGAGTTGATTCTGTTCTCAGACCCGGGTATGCTTGTGGCCCAAACTGGAACAATCTGGCAGCCTAAAGGTGTGTCAATTCTGATCCCCAGCGCTCATATTTCGTTGACTGTGACACATTCAGCCTCTCCCAGTCTGTAGACAAGAGAATATGAATCTTCGTTTTGCCTCCCACTGAGACCTGAAGTAGAGTGCCCTGAATCGAGGCCGCTCAGCATAGCCCAGATCAAACACAGGAAGAGCGAGTCCATTTTCACAGTCTCACAGTATCACCAAGGTTGGAAGAGACCTCACAGATCATCAAGTCCAACCTGTTACCACAGAGCTCAAGGCTAGACCATGGCACCAAGTGCCACGTCCAATCCTGCCCTGAACAGCTCCAGGGACGGCGACTCCACCACCTCCCTGGGCAGCCCATTCCAGTAGCCAATGACTCTCTCAGGGAAGAACTTTCTCCTCACCTCAAGCCTAAATTTCCCCTGGTGCAGCTTGAGGCTGTGTCCTCTTGTTCTGGTGCTGGCTGCCTGAGAGAAGAGAGCAACCTCCTCCTGGCTACAACCACCCCTCAGGTAGCTGTAGACAGCAATAAGGTCTGCCCTGAGCCTCCTCTTCTCCAGGCTAAACAATCCCAGCTCCCTCAGCCTCTCCTCGTAGGGCTGTGCTCGAGGCCTCTCACCAGCCTCGTTGCCCTTCTCTGGACACGTTCAAGCATCTCATTTTCAAACAAATGTGCTTACAGCCAGGGTTATTTGAGGCACAGCTCATCACTGACATAGCATAAAGCTTGTCACTGAGATGTCTTTTATCCAACCCTTTCATCTTGTTAAATATAGTTCAGCATTTTCTTTTTTTCTTGTGAACAGATGATTGCGTTAATTTAAAGGATAACAGTTGGCACACCAGACATGTAAATGGAGCAAGACTATGGAGATAAAGCAGAGAGTAATTGGTGTGTTAGGAGAACTTGATTTTGTCCGTTTAGGAACCTAAATGCTGTTCATTAAACAGAGGTTTGCAGCCAGAGATATTGTGTCTTTCATTCACTTCTATATGAGTGCGCATAGAGATGACTTGGGGTTGTACTTCTGTAATGAATGAGATTGTCTTAAGTGCTTTAAAAATAGATATATTATTTAGAGAAGGTAAAATTTGTTTAACTTACTTTTATTCCCTGCAACCATTACCTGGATGAGTTCAGTTTAATGAGAAATTGATATTGTACTAGTCCAAATACATTAAAAAGAAAACCAAAGTCATCTTGAATTAAAGTCATCTCTGATTTTTCCCGTGGAGAAGACTGATGAAAGACAATGACATCAGCCTTGCTAATAGCCCTTCCTTTAGCTTATTGTTAACAATCACCATCCTATCAAATGCAGACTTGGTGGAATTCCAATGACTTAAACAGAGCTGTACCAGAGATATATTTTGCCTGGTTTGGATACCAGGAATACAAACACTGAGGTCCATGTTATGTCCAGAGAGCCACTTACTGCACTAACAGATAGTTGTTCTCATCAGGGCAATGGGAATTTAGTAAGTGTACAAAGTGACAGGCTTTACTCATTTCCTTGGGCAAAAGCAATACATCTATAACACGCTCTTTTTTACCTCCTTTTCATTTTTTTTTTGCCTATGCCAAGAGAAATCCACTTTATGTGGGAATTATAAGTATATATTGTGGAAGGAACTTCCTGCTGGGGACACATCTGTTAGCTGAGAGAGCAGATACACAAAGATACTGCAATGTACCACAAACAGGTAACAATTAGAAAGGCTAATTAGCTGCATTTTATGCTTAACATTTTATCATAAAACCAGGAAACATCCTAAACTTCTGGAAAGCTCAATAAAAAGCTTGCTAAGAGAGAATACTTGGAATGTAAAATGTCAGTTTTCCTGATTTTTCTTCTTTTCCCTGTTCTACAAAGCTGGTGGAAAATATTTCCTTGGCCATCTAAATTCATGGTTAGGTTCATCAGGTGGAATTAGTTATTGCAATGTTGTTGTTCTAGTTTCACTGATTGTCTCCTGAAGATGATTTATTTATGGTGAGGTACAGATAGACTGGATATACACATTAGGAGTCTCCTATGTTGCCCTCTGAACTCTTTAGAGAAAACATTGACTGCAGGAGATGCAGAGAGATAGGGTTTATTGAGCCTGGAGGACAGCAGAGTAAAAGTTGCTGTCCTTGACCACTGGGATGAGGTTGGAGAGAAGGTGGAGCCAGGTTCTTTTCAGAGGAGGAGCATATTGAAAGGATAGAGGACAACAGGCACAAGTTGCAGCAAGGCAAATTTTGATTTGATGTCAGGGGGAACCTCTTTCTGTAAGTATTAACAAACTGAAACTGAGGCTTAGAGACACTGTGGAATACCCATCCTTGGAGATATTCATAGCTTGGGAAGGCCATGAGGTATTTTCCAGGGATTATTATGATGCTTCCCTTTTAGCCACTGGAGTATCTGTTAGAAAGAGAAGGTTGATCAGATGAACTTGATGAAGTTTTTGTTTGCTATTTGGAGCCTTGTAGGTAGTCTGTGTAGGAGCAAGGTAACTGTAGTACTGTAGCCTGTATTGTAATGTAGATATGGGAGATGTAGAGTTGAGATCCTGAACTCTGAAGTATCCTAATCTAGGAGTGCTTCGCTTAGTCAAATTAATTTTGAGATAGATTTCTGTGAAGTTGTAGAAGTTGTAGCTGGGGGAGGGCAGGGTTTCTCAGCTCATCCTGGTAAAGCTGGATTGAACTGTGTTATTGTTCTAACATAGAATGTTGTTTACAGTCCTCTGAGCTCTTAGTTCATTTAAGCGTGAGCAATTTTGTTTGCTGTAGTGCTCAGCTCTCCAAGTCTCTGTGTCTATTTGGTGATGGTACAGTGATTAAAACAAAGGCATCATAAAGACTACACAGGTAAGGCAAAAACTTTCTGTAAATCAAGGTGCTTACACAGTTACTGCAACTCACAAGTAGATTTCAAGCAGCAGACTTGAGTGACACTTGTATATTAAATAATCATCTACATCACTTAACAATTACTGTAACTATTTGCTGATAGTGTTTTGTACACAGCCAGGAGCACCGAGAACTACTGTAAACAGGTTCCTAATGTATCTTAATTGACAAGCATTTTTGAAGTTCAATAACCTCCTTTCAGTCGATTTCATGCTCAGCTTTGTAAGCTGTTTGACTTCACAACTTATGAATACTTTTGTTTCTGATGTAATTATTTAAAAAAAAAAACAACCAAAGAACAATAAAACCCCAAATCAAATGACAGATTTCATACTTGACAAAATAAATGTGTAGCTGTTTGAGTATTTATTGTAAACTAAATGTCATTATTGTGCTTTTCCTTTTTTTTTTTTCCTTTGGTAACACCATCTGTTTAGTAAACATCAAAATGGATTGATATGAAACTTTAGAAGTTCATAATGACAACAAAATAATGCAAGACAGATTAGATAAGAGCAAGTCATTAAAATGACCTATAAAAGGACAACCATCTGTAGCAGAAAAATAATCTTTCTATTGATGACAGTAATAACTTTCTAAGGCAGTGAGAGTTTTGGATTTACAGCATTAATAGAGTCATAGAACCAACCAGGTTGGAAGAGACCTCCAAGATCATCCAGTCCAACCTAGCACCCAGCCCTATCTAATTAACTAGACCATGGCACCAAGTGCCTCATCCAGGCTTTTTTTTGAACACCTCCAGGGACAGTGACTCCACCACCTCCCTGGGCAGCCCATTCCAATGCCAATCAGTCTCTCTGTGAAGAACTTCCTCCTAACATCCAGCCGATCCTGCCAACTCACTTTGCACATAAGGCAGACTCTGTGATAAGGTAGAGGGGTAGTAAGAAGGTGGGAGGGTGGTTGGGAGCCCCTCCTGGGGACTCTGATTTCTGGGAGGGGTATTTCTGTATTACTTTTTAACAGATGTGTTTCTGTATTGGGCCACACCTTGAGTACTGTGTCCAGTTCCAGGCTCCTCAATTTAAGAAGGACATTGAGATGCTTGAATGTGTCCAGAGAAGGGCAACGAGGCTGGTGAGAGGCCTTGAGCACAAGTCCTAGGAAGAGAGGCTAAGGGAGCTGGGATTGTTTAGCCTGNTTAACTTTTATATATATATGTATATAGCTGTAAATTGTGCTAAGCTGTGAATATAAAGCTTCATTCCTTAACTTCCAGTTGACTGAATCTAGTCTGGGTGATTTCATTGTGTAAGGGGGTGGGTAACTCCCAAACCATCACACAATTCAAAAAGGAATTCAGAGACTAGAAAGTGTTACCTTTACTACTTTTATTAAGCATAGAGTTAAAGCTTTTCATCTCCAAAGTACTTTAAAAATGCTAATTAACCTTCACAAAACTTCCCTCCCCTTAATGGTAGGTGGCACATGAATGACTCCCTGTAACATTATAATCCAGCCATTTTAGTAATTAGTTTTGAAGTATAGCACATGAACTAATTAGAAAATTGTGCAGCTACAAGGCACGTGCTGGCTACAAATGCCTGGGAACCATCCCAAAATGTCACATGGTTTCAAGTGCTGGTGTAGTTGTGAACCTCATGGAGTAATTAATTCTTTGTATGCCTTGAGATGGGTCTCTGGGAGTCAGCAATGCTAAGAGCACTCCTTGAAAGCTTTTCTCTTTTTTTCAAACATCCACTTTCCCTCCTTGGGCTTCTTTCACCTTGTTGAGGAGCTGTAAGGCTATGGAACTGGAGGGCTGTGCCAAGCAGCAGTGTGTCCTATTAACTGCACATATTGTACAGAAGCAAAGCTGTGGCTAAGAGCTTTGCCTGATTGCTCAAAGAGTGAACTACTGTCATAAGTGGTACAACTAAGCAGATCCTATTTGTTTCTCTTGGGCCAGATCTTGTCCCTGCTTTTCAAGCAAAAAAGCCTAAAGCCACTACCAAATGCAGTAAGCAGTAAGCATGGACAGACTCCTTGAAGGTAATCTTTCTGGTGCGCAAGGAACAATTTACTATCACGTTAAGGGTGAGGCACAGTATGTTTCTGTGGAGTGCTTTTTGGCCTATAAAGTTCTCTGTTCTCAGCTGTAAAACAGTGCTGAAATTTGCAAGAAATATTGAATAGTGTGTGCAGGTATCTGTTTGTGTATGAAAAAGTACTTCACTCTGTCCAGTCATGCTGCTGAGTGTACTCTTCACTTCTGAAATTAAGTTTCTCAGTATTTCTCAAAGACTGCATTGCTTCCAAACCATAGAGATCAAATTTTGTGCAGGCCAGAAATCCATTAGAATTGACTAAGCAATACCCTCCTTTAGGTGGCAGAAATTTCATTAAAGAAAACTATCTTAGGTCAAATAGTTCTAGCCCAAGAAGACAGAGCAAGCAAACTTTGATTCGTTTGTGGGGGGCAGAGTCTTCCAAGACAACATTCTATTTCTTTGTGCTTTTCATGTCTTATATTCAATGCACAGTCAAGAAAACCAGCCTGAAACTAGAAATCAAGTGTTTTACTTCATCAAATTGGTTTGCTTCAGTGTCACAACTCTCCTCTCTTACCAGTACTTACAGGATTGCTGATTCTGTGGTTTTTAATAGTTTCACTTTCATATGTCAGATTTCTAATAGCATAGAAGACAAACTTCGTTGTGCAGATAAGCACAGCTGAATTCCAGTTACTTTCCATCATAGCAGCAATGAAATTGGCTGTCCTTATCCATGCTGTGTACAGTCTTTATAACTTGGGGGCTTAAGCATCTCCCCTAGGGAGAGAAGCTGAGAAATCTGAGGCTGTTTAGTCTGGAGAAGAAAAGGCTGAGAGGAGATCTGATCAATGTCTATAGATATCTGAGGGGTGAGTATCAAGTGGATGTGGCCCATCTTTTTTTGCTGGTCAGCAGCAATAAGACAAGGAGCAACAGCTACAAACTGGAACATAGAAGGTTTCACCTCAACATGATGAGAAACTTCTTTACAGTTGAGGGTGATGGAGCTCTGGAACAGGCTGCCCAGAGAGATTGTGGAGTCTCTTTCTCTGAAGGCTTTCAAAGCCCTCGGGGACACATTCCAGAGCAGACTACTCTGGGTGATCCTGCTTTGGCAGGGGGTTGGACTTGATGATCTCTGGAGTTGCCTTACAACCTCCAGTGTTCTGTGTTTTTAGAGTAAGTCCATTTAGAGTGCTTAAAAGTGTGTGGCTTGTGAGACCTGAAAATGTCACATCACTTGCTTTCATCTGAAACGAAGTTTAGGAACTTCCTCTGATATTCTGTCCTTTGAAGAAATACATCAATTCTTCCATTTTAAATTTAAACTGTTTTGTCTAATCATGTTCATAATTCCTAGGGTAAGTCAGCATACAACTGTGCACTGTATAATTATCCCTTCTACCATTTTGATATTTCCATTTTCTCTGCTGCCCAAACATCACTTTGAAAGTCCAGTGACAAAAACTCAACCCCATAATCAATATTGTTTCACATTAAAATCAAATTCCTTGCCTTTCTATTGAAGGCAAATGCTCAGACAATTAGGATTCAGGATCAAGTTGTGCCGGGGGAGGTATAGGTTGGATATTAGGAGGAAGTTCTTTGCAGAGAGAGCAATTTGACATTGGAATGGGCTGCCCAGGGAGGCTGAATGGGCTGCCCGGGGAGGCTCTGCCACCAGGGAGGTGGTGGAGTCACTGTCCCTGGAAGTGCAGACTGAATCAAACTTCTCAATCTAATGGGAGTTACTTTGGTTGTCTTACCTCAGCTACCACTCCACAATGCTACATAACGTGATGGCACTGATCAACAAATCAGAATAGACTGGTCCTGTGTTAAGATGTTGCCATTGGAATGGGCTGCCCAGTGAGGTGGTGGAGTTGCCGTCCCTGGAGGTGTTCAAGAAAAGCCTGGATGAGGCACTTAGTGCCATGGTCTCCAGGGCAGACCTTATTGCTGTCAGGGCAGACCTCATTGCTGTCTACAACTACCTGAAGGGAGGTTGTAGCCAGGTGGGGTTGGTCTCTTCTCCCAGACAACCAGCAACAGGACAAGGGGACACAGTCTCAAGTTGTGCCAGGGGAAGTATAGGCTGGATGTTAGGAGGAAGTTCTTCACAGAGAGAGTGATTGCCATTGGAATGGGCTGCCCAGGGAGGTGGTGGAGTCACCGTCCCTGGAGGTGTTCAGGAAAAGCCTGGATGAGGCACTTGGTGCCATGGTCTGGTTGACTGGATAGGGCTGGGTGCTAGGTTGGACTGGATGATCTTGGAGGTCTCTTCCAACCTGGTTGATTCTATTCTAGTTAATTAGATAGGGCTGGGTGATAGATAACTTGGACTGGATGATCTTGGAGGTCTCTTCCAACCTGATTGAGTCTATGATTCGATTCCAGAATTGTGTGCAACAACTTCACAACAAAGTTGTTCATTTATTTTCCAAGGAAAAAAAAATAATTTGACTCATTTGGCATATTCACAAATCCATTATTGGGTTTTGAAATTCTTTTCAAATGTTGTTACTTTCTTTTTGTGAGGGAGGAGATGTTGGCAGACTTGGTGTCTTCAGAAGATGTTCAGAAAATAGATTGAACACTTACCTGCCAGTTTGTGTAAAAAGATTTACTTTATTTGGTTTTGGTCCTGATATTCTCACTTCACACAACAGTCAGGATATTAATCCACTTTCTAGCACCTATCCAGCAGAAATGTCTGGGTTTTGGGAGCTTTCAGAACTGGCCAGATCATTCTGCCTGAAACAGTCCTTACCCTGTGGGCAGAAGAGTTTGCTGTTGTCGAGTTGGGCTTATTTTTATTGGCAATAATGTTCTTTTCTTAAGATGGTGAGTTGTCTACCTGTGATGATTGAGGCTTCTTGCAGCTGTTAGATAAACTTGATTTTAAAAAAAAGTTTTTGAGACTTAACATTTCTATGTTTCTGGTTTTCACATCTTCAAAGGAAAGAACAAAATTTTGGCCAGAAAATTGGAGAGATTCTCCTCTGCGTTCCCTTGAATCATTCCTCTTAACTTTGCTCTTCAAACTATTTAAATCTGTCTTCATCTCCAAGAATTAAGGATCAAAATGCATGTTGAATCACAGAGTCACAGAATTAACCAGATTGGAGATCATTGAGTCCAACCTATTACCTGACACCTTCTAATTAACTAACACATGGCACTAAGTGTCTCGTCCAGCCTCCTCTTAAACACCTTCGGGGACGGTGACTCCACCACCTCCCTGGGCAGCGCATTCCAATTCCAATCACTCTCTCTGTGACGAACTTCTTCCTAACATCCAGCCTGAACCTGCCCTGGCACAGCTGGAGGCTGTGTTCTCTCACTGGCTGCCTGGAGGAAGAGACCAACCCCACACCTCACCCTGGCTATGACCTCCTTTGAGGTAGTTGAAGAGAGCAATAAGGTCTCCCCTGAGCCTTGTCTTCTCCAGGCTGAACAATATACAGGTTTTTAAACCTTGAAATTATATTTAGTTATATTTACTTAAAGCCCTTGAAATTATATTTGTTTCTTGTGTACTTATGCACACAGGAGTTTGTTCTTACTGTGTCAAAAAATTTGAGGTGCCTCCAAATTTTTGTTCACCTCAATGTGAAAGGAGTTGGCAGTGCATTTTAAAATGCTGTCTTTTGCTTAGGTAGGCATTAGATGCATGTATTAGATGAATATATATTGAGATAATCACTAAGTAGTGTTTTTTATCTTGTCAATACCAATAATCAACTGTGGATTATATGAGAGATGTATAATGGGGGAAAAAAATGGTTTGTTGGTACCCATTGGTTTCAATTCTCACTTATTGTGGCTGCACTAATTTAATGGTGGTTGATAGAAACTGTAAACTTCAGCACAGCATTTAGTGCTTTAATATCATCAGCGAATTCAGTATTGCATTGTTCTAAAAACTCAGTGCATCACAGAATTAACCAGGTTGGAAGACACCTTCGAGATCATTGAGTCCAGCCAATGTTGGATGAGTGAAACAAATTAAGAGCTGTTTCATTTGTGGAGGACTCATTGAAGGGGATCTTACAGAAAGGGATTTAAAGCAACAAAAGTGGATTTTTTTCCTTTCTTATTTCCCCTCCCCATAGATCAGCTGAATTTAGAGTGTTGGTCAAAGGAGGCACAAAGATAGCACAGGCTGTTCTTTAGGAAAGTGAAAGAACTTGAGAAACTATAAAGTCTAGTGGAATTACTGTTAGTTCAGCAGGTGAATTACTGCAGTCCACTTGCTATGTGCATCTCCTAATTTTGCATGTTCAGGGAAAGATGTTTGATTTTTTTTTTTTCATTCATGCCTAAATTGCAGTAGTGGTTGTGAAAGGAATGACTTCATATTTTGTTTTATAACATTTTTAAGCTGGAACCACACAGTATCTAACATGTATTTGTGTATTTTTGAGGTGACAAGTGCATGTAACAAATAGTGGATTTGATTTCTTGAGAATCTGCATCTTGTCAAACTGATAAACAACTTGCATGATAAACTGGTCTGGCTTATATATTCACTTGATCCATAAATGAATTTGTATGACACAGATGTGTCTCGACACATATTATTAATGGCACTTAATAAAATCCTGCACTAAGTATTCATAGCACTAAAAACAGGGGTAGTGCTTGGTGGTACCTACAGGCGGTACTCATCTTGTAATCTCAGGACATACTCTGATATTTCTGATACGTAGAGTCATAGAATCATAGAATCAGCCAGATTGGAAGATACCTCCAAGATCATCCAGTCCGACCTAGCACCCAGCCCTAGCCAATCAACCAGACCATGGCACTAAGTGCCTCATCCAGGCTTTGCTTGAACACCTCCAGGGACATTGACTCCATCACATCCCTGGGCAGTCCATTCCAATGCAAATCACTCTCTCAGGCAAGAACTTCCTCCTAACATCCAGCCTAGACCTCCCCTGGCACACCTTGAGGCTGTGTCCCCTTGTCCTGTTGCTGGTTGTCTGGCAGAAGAGACCAACCCCACCTGGTTACAACCTCCCTTCAGGTAGTTGTTGACAGCAATGAGGTCACCCCTGAGCCTCCTCTTCTGCAGGCTGGACACCCCCAGCTCCCTCAGCCTCTCCTCACAGGGCTGTGCTCCAGACCTCTTACCAGCTTTGTCGCTCTTCTCTGGACATGTTCCAGTATCTCAACATGTCTCTTGAATTGTGGAGCCCAGACCTGGAGACAGCACTCAAGGTGTGGCATGACCATAGAATGGTTTAGGTTGGAAGGGACCTCAAGGATCATCCAGTTCCAACCCCCTGCCATAGGCAGGGACACCTCCCACTAGAACAGGTTGCTCAAGGCCTCATCCAACCTGGCCTTGAACACCTCCAGTGGAGGGAGCATCCACAACCTCCCTGGGCAACCTGTACCAGTGTTTCACCACCCTCACTGGGAAGAACTTCTTCCTAACATCCATTTTAAACTTCTTTCAGTTTAAATCTATTACTTGTCCTGTCATTACACAACCTCATCAATAGTCACTCCCCAGCCTTCTTCTAGGCCTCCTTCAGATACTGGAAGGCCACTATAATGTCTCCTCAAAGCCTTCTCTTCTCCAGGCTGCAGAGGTCCAGCTCTTGTAGCCTGTCCTCATAGCAGAGGTGCTCCAACCTCTGATCATTTTTGTGGCCCTCCTCTGGCCTCGCTCCAACACTTTGACGAATCTCCTCATCTCTTTTTCTACGAATTTTCATGATACTCTGCAGTCTGAGTTTGTTTTTTCAAACATGTGCAGTCCTTGCTTTGGCAGAGCTGTGCACAGAGGTCACCATGCCCTGTATTGCTTACTGGCCAGGATTTGCTGCCCTTTGAGCAAATGGGCAGATGCTGACACTCCACACAATTTTGAGAACTTCATTTTCTTTAATTATGTTTTTATTCAGAGGAAAAGATGAATCTGCATTAGCTTGAGGGCAGTCAGTGAAAGTGGCATGATCCAACAGGGTTGCTTGCTTGCTTGCTCTGTATTTTTCTAGTTTTATTTATTCAAAGATCCTTGGGCATTCTTGCATAGGCTGAGGCCACGATTGCACCTATGAATTGTCCTCAGACAAGGAACATCAGGTCTGAAGCCTGACGGTGATTGCCTTGGGCAGCTGCACGCAAACCTGGATGTGCTGAGCAGGGCTTCCTCGCCTCGGGCAGAAACTGCCCTCACTTAGAGCATTACCTAGCCAAGTATTTTCATCATGTGATAGCAAGTTTTTTCTTGGGCATGATTTCAGGTTTCCTAAGATGTGATTCATAGCTTCATTTCTTATACCTAAATTCTAAACAAATGAAAAAACATTTACGGATTTAGAATTATTTATCTTTTTGCATGCCTTGCTTTTTAACTTAACATCTCTTGTCTCCTTTGTCTTTTGCTATCTCATCCCAATTTCTCAGAGTTATTATGGAGCAAAGCTGGAGGTGGGTAGGTTCAGACTGGATGTGAGGAGGAAGTTGCTCAGCATGAGAGTAGCGAGAGCCTGAAATAGGTTGCTCAGGTTGAGGCCCCACCCCTGGAGGTGTTCAAGGCCAGGCTGCATGAGGCTGTGGCCTGCCTGATATAGGGTAGGAAGTCCCTGCTCCTGGCAGGGGGGATTGGAACTAGATGATCCTTGTGATCCCTTCCAACCCTGACTGATTCTGTGGTATTACAACAGCAGAGATCTGCCAGCTTCTATTCTAGTATACAAAACAAGTCTAGATACTAAATATCTGGATGTGTTCCTTTGTGATCTGAGCTAGATTATGGTCCTGCTCTGGCAGGGGGATTGGACTCAATGATCTCTTTCAGTCCCTTCCAACCCCTAACATCCTGTGATCCTTGTGATATCTATACTAAACAAGTATAACTATTGCAACAGCAGAGATCTCGTTGTCAGCTTCTATTCTAATATACTAAACAAGTCACAGTTTTCCAATAGTAAGATACATTGATTTAAAATGCAATGCACTGGATTAATACTTAATTGAATAAAATTAAAAGATCAGCATTGTTTTTCTCTAGTCTGTGTTATCTTTTGTATATATATTAGTAAATCACTTAAACTTGCTTAAATGCAACACTGCAGCCTCTTCCCTTACTGCCCCTCCCCATAAAAAAAGATACAAAACATTTCTGATTTGATGAAGAAGACTCTTTGGTGTGAAATAACAACAAAAACACAACTTCCCAGGTGTGAAAGACTTTTTGAGTAAGATCCTACACTAGTTTAGAAGCTGATGATAGAAGATAACTTGGGGTCACCTTTGTTTTTTCTAAGGTTTTGGTTGAGTTCTTAGAAGTCTTTCATTTCTTAGAAGAAAAATAATTTCTTGGAAGAATTCATATCTCAGAAGAAAGTCTTTTCATTCAGGGTGGCTGAGCAGGCTGATAGAGAGGCTGCAGAGCCTCTGTCCTTAGAGATATAAAAAAATCTTCTGGACATGATCCTGGGCAGGCAGCTATATAAAACCCTGCTTGAACAGAGGCGTTCAGCAGGAGTGGATAAGCTGACTTCCAGAGATCCATTCCAACCAGAGCCATTCTGTGATTCACTGATGGAAGGAACATTCTATCTAGCTTTTTTGGCACGTTCTTTGACACTGTCCACTGCAGTGCATGTCATACAGTCTCCTGATGTGTCTGCATCTGCCTTGAAAACATTGATTCATTTCATAGCAATGCAGCATGGGGCTCTGAGCAACCTGATCTAGTGTGAGATGTCCTTGCGCATGGCAGGGGAGTTGGAACGAGGTGATCCTTGAGGTCCCTTCCAGCCCTGACAGTTCTATGATTCTATGAACATGTTGTTTCTGGATGCAGAAAGTGCCTGTTCCATGTCTAGTGCCAGTATCAGTGCTTGATTTGCTGGGCTTATGTAGGTTTATAATGGACTATACATTATGAAAATTTTAGGAAGGAGTAAGTTCCATGACTTAAACTCATCTGTATTCAGAACATATTCTTCTTGCTTGAACTCAGGCAAAAAGACTTTTCCACTTTGGGGATCTCTTGTTTAGACATCAGTTCTGTGAAATTCTGTAATATTTCTTGGTTTGTAATTTTAAGTGAATCTGAATTGTTCTGCTCCTTGTAGAGAACTGTCACTTAACCCTCTGTGACAGCAGACAGTTATGAGTTTCAGGAACACTTACACTCCCTCTCCAAATAAATTTCTGTTCTCACTCTGCAAGAAGGTCTCTGTCACTTGTAAAAGTGTTTTTCTTGAGTGGTTATAGTTCTCCCTGGGCCCTTTATTATTTTCCACTAGATAATGCATACTCATGCATGTGGAAAATTTTACCAAAGCAAATGGCAAGACTCCCAGATAACTTAAATATGATCCCAACTATCCACAGTAGTAATACATAGGCTTGCTTTCAATTACTGTTGTGTATAATGAGTGCTCATCAGCTCAAGGAGTGGTGGTATAGAGCTGCAGGGTATACTGGGGCTGGAGAAAGGTTAACAATTTTTAAAGAGGGAGTGGGGCTAAGAAATGTGATAGGCAGTTTTGAAACATGGAAACAGTTTAACAGGATAAGGCTGAGGCCTGTGTAAACTTTCCCTTTTGCTCTCAGAGTGAATCTGATGATTTTTGAGCTGAGCACTTCTTTTCAGTCTAGTTTTGATTATAGGACTTCTGAAAGAGAGCTTTGTACTAAGGACTGATTGCAGCTTTAACGCAGGAGCTATTACTTCCTTTCCATAATGTTCTTTGCTCCCTCTTTCAGTATATTCCTTATTAAATCATTCTATCACGCTCCTTCTTTGACGTAGGCACAGTTGTGTAACTGCTGGCCCATAACAGAGCATTTGTGGCACAGGTGGTTTGGAGAGCACGAGAGTTCTTCTCAAACAGTCAGCTGCTCTATGTTTTGATGCCTGGAAGACAGCTTTCTTAATTTCATTAGGTAGGAGGTGGTCCAGAAAATTAAAGGTGCTGAGAATTCTAAGCAGCTGATTATAGGCTAGAGTTATTAGTCCTTGTAGTTTCATGACAGCAACAATTGTTTACTTTTTTTAAAGAGGAAAGATTGAGAAAAAACAATAGAAATCAGCTAGAGCATTTAATACATAATGAAACGAGGAAAGCTTTCATGCTAATGGTATTCTCTATTTCTTTTCCCTCTAGTTAGGCTAAATTTTGTTTAAAAATCATGCCCCAAAGTGGTATTCACAGTCACTTTTTAGAGAGAAGCAGCAGCACACGCTAAAGTGAAGTGGAGCCACTAGCACCAGGAGTTTTTTTTCAAATCTGATCCTTTTTCTGAAGTCAAGCAGGCACAGGGAAGCAGTCTCACAGTATCACCAAGGTTGGAAGAGACCTCATAGATCATCAAGTCCAATCCATTACCACAGAGCTCAAGGCTAGACCATGGCACCAAGTGCCACATCCAATCCTGCCTTGAACAGCTCCAGGGACGGCGACTCCACCACCTCCCTGGGCAGCCCATTCCAGTAGCCAATGACTCTCTCAGTGAAGAACTTTCTCCTCACTTCAAGCCTACATTTCCCCTGGTGTAGCTTGAGGCTGTGTCTTCTTGTTCTGGTGCTGGCTGCCTGAGAGAAGAGAGCAACCTCCTCCTGGCTACAACCACCCCTCAGCAGAAAGGACCACTGGGTGCAAGGAGGGCAGGCTTGTGTGCTGATTATTTCTTGTCTCACTGATGGCTGCTTGAGCCTGAGGCATTAAAAAATAACATGGAGAGGAGAGGCTCATAGTAAGGGATACAAGAAGGAAGGGAAGTCACAAAAGAAGCTGATATCTTGCACTGGAATTCTAGACTCTCAGAGCCAGAGTACATCTGTATGTGTTACACCTGATAGTGAATTTCTCATCTCTGTTTAGCCACTCCTGTAAATCACAATAGGTTTTACAATCATTAGTACTGCAGGGCAAGACTACTTATAGCTCAGCCGTACACTGTATCAGGAGCTGTCTCCCTTGTGGCACTGCTATCTGATAGTTTAGCATCTCCCTAACTCTGGGTGCTGGATGCTGGAAGTTACCATAAACAGCTGAACTCACTTTTTCAATGGCACTTGCAAATTCATAGATGTCTGCTGTATCTTCACCCAGCTGTCTTTTTTACTTCTAAACTGAAGACTCATAATCTTGTTTGGTAGCTCTTCATAACAAAACAAGATTTTATTCCTTTGTGTTTTGTCTTTCCCTAAACTTTCTTCTAACACAAACTCATAGAATGGTTTAGGTTGGAAGGGACCTCAAGAACCATCCAGTTCCAACCCCTCTGCCATAGGCAGGGACACCTCCCACTAGAGGACACCTCTCACTGTTTGTGTTGCATTTTTCCAGCATAATTTGAGTGCCTTTCTTTTACCTTTATGCTTGGGCATATCTATTTTCCTCATATTTCTGTTCTTCTCTTTTCTGCTAGTAGCTGTGGCAGTAAATATCTATAATGTTCAGGAACATTCACACATGGGTTTCTATAACTGAATTTACCATAAGAGAAAAATTTGCCTTATCGACTGTAAACCATTTCTGTTTGACCACGGAAATCTGTGAGCATAAGGATACTCTTTGTTCCTGCAGTACTGTGTGAGGTCTTTATTGGTCGGTTTGGTTTCTGGCTGTGATGGTTTGGGTGTTCCCTGCCCCCTCCTACTTTGGAAATCACCCAGACTAGACTCAGCAGCTCTGGAAGTTGGATAGAATAGAATAGAATAGCCTCCTCTTCTCCAGGCTGAACAACCCCAGCTCCCTCAGCCTCTCCTCATAGGGTTTGTGTTCTAGGCCTCTTACCAGCTTTGTTGCCCTTCTCTGGACACGTTCCAGCACCTCAACATCTCTCTTGAAGCTTATATTTACAGCTTAACAGATTACAAGCAGATATTTACAGCATATACATTTATAGACAGAAATATACAAGTTAAAAGGTAATACAGAAACACAACAGCCCTCCCAGAAATCTGAGTCCCCAGGAGGGGCTCCCAACCACCCTTCCACCTTTCCTTCCACCTCTCTACCTTACCCAAGACTTTGGCTTGCGCTCAAGGTAGCTTGGAGGGTTGGCCAGAGGGGTTAGGAAGCAGATGGATTAGTCACACAGACAGCAGGTGAGGTTAGAGAGAGAAGTGCAGCTCACAAAGCCCAGAAAGCAATTGTGTTATCTATGTTTATGTTCTTGTTCTTATACATCTTAGCAAGCCTATGAGTGAAGTAGACATCACCATTTTTTTTCTTCTCACAGCCTGTAATCTAATTCTTCTCACCAAAGCATTCTAGCTAGCTTCAAACTAGCACACTGGCTTTAGTCAAAGGGAGTCTTATGCATAACCCTACCTTCACTGTGCTTTATGAGCTCCTGTATGCCATGTATTCAAGCACATATTCTTTAGCAGAGAAGACTGATCATGTGTATGGACCCTTGATTCAAAACTATTACCACTTCTGTTTAGTAAGTTACATGAGCAGCAGTTTCCAAACTTCATGCCCTGCTTTCCCTATGGTGTAATATATTTGTAAACATGTTTCTTAACTTCAAAACATGTTTGTTCTGCCTCATTTCTTTGCAGATAACTTACTGTCTCTTGGATCTTTAGCTTCTTGTTCTAATGATCACTTTGAAATATTATTTTAATGAACCTATGAAACACATCATTGTACTCTTTTTTTTTGTGGTTGGACTGCTAATGACACTCATCCATTAAGCAAATGGTTTTGTAAGCAATACAAATGTAATAAATAAAGTTAGTCAGTTCTTTTTTACCACTTTTCTGCTGATAGGCATGCCACATGCTGAGAAGGTAATGTTTCATGACCAGAATAGTTCAGTTTGTAGACAGCCTGAGATCTTTGTATTTAGATTCAGTGAAAGAGCTTCAAAGAATGTTGCAAACTATAATTTATATACAAAAGAATTTGAAATTTTGAATCAAGTTGCAATGTAAGGTATAAGTTTGACCTTGGCAGCATATTCTGATGCATCCTAGCTGGTTTAGAACACCCTTTGCCCAGTCTTTGATGGAAATACTAAAATTGAATCTCTTACTTTATTGCATTGTTTGAAGCCAACTCTGAAAGTGGCATTTCAGCTGCCGAATCTAAGGCTGTGCAATATGGGGAGGAAAATAAGGGTTCCATGGATGGAAAGTGGAAAATCTTCAGTGAGAAACTGTTATATTTGCCACAGGCTGCAGCTGGGCAAGTCTCCATCAGTGTTTTCCAGCAGGAAACAGTAAGGGTGCTTTGTGATCTCAGAAGGGTGCTGGAGCTTATTTTCATTAATGCTTTCATGTGGTGAGCGTGGATTATGCACCAAATGATGTCAATGTGATTTTCTTAGAAGGATTGTGTAGTTAAAGTATGTGCAGAGTTTGTTAGAACCCAAGGAGGACTGAAAGTAGGAAAAGGCTCCTTTTTGAGTGCTTAAACCCAGTCATGAACTGCTGAGAACCAGTCTGAGATCTTCAGTGGACGACACAACCTGTCTTATTTCAACACTCTGCAGTGATTCTTACTCATCCCTGTGAAACATCTGGTGGGGTCATAATTTCAAGTAACACCCTGGATAGGTCATGGAACATAACCAAACTGGCACTCCCATCACACCCATTTTAAATGGCTATAAAAACCAACATTCTTTTGATCCAGAAGGATTTACAGCTCAGTATATCTATTAAAAGAGGTGGTGGGGGGGGGAAGTATTCAGGTTGCAAAATATTTACAATTATTTTAGATTCCCCTTGCTTTATTGTAGTACTTTCAAGATGAGCACTGATGGGAATACCTGAAAGTGGATGAGAGAGAGATGTTTAGGGTAAAGGCATAGCCTGTGCCATACTGAATGGGGAATTTCCTTAATGAAGAGAGACATTTCCTTTGAATTCTTGAGAGATCAGTGGCAAATGTCACTGTGTAAAACTTCTAGGGATGTGCCAATGGCATAAAAAGAAAATCAGGCTGGTTATAAGTTATAAATGAAATATTTGCTTGAACTACCAGAGATGATTCCCTAATGAGATTCACAGTGCTTGATTTATTTTTTAATATCTTTTAATTTTCTGAGGATATCAGAAATATGTCATTTACAGCTCTAGAATGTAATCAGATGCAGTCAAGAGAAGGCCAGGTTTAGACACAAGTATGGAAATGCCACAATATTTTACCAGGTAATTATAATTGGATGATTTAGGTTGAAAGGATAGGTCAGAAGTCTTCTTTGCCATGTTATTAATTCACTAAAGAAACGAGAGTTACTCTAAAAATTATTATCTCTTTTGGAGAAAGTAGTGTCTTTGCACTGCTCTAAGTGTTTCATTAAGACTTAAACGAGATAGCACAAGCAAGAGTTCACTCCCCTCAAGATTCTGAAGGCGTCTGTCACTAAGAATGAAAAATGAGTGTAGTGTTTCATAAGGTCTTCTCCAATCACTCCTAATTCTGAAGCAGATAAAGGCAAGCGTTGCCAGCAAGCATGCATCCTCTGCCCCAGCCCTTTTTTTTTACAGTAGCATTTTAAAATGATTGCCTCAGGCATTCATTCAGGGAAAGAAGTACAGAGGTGGTGGAAAATGGAGATTTTCATATGACTCCCACACATTAAGATGATTTGGGAAAATTATCCCATTTTCTAAATGTCCCACCATCATGAAGTGCACAAAAGATTAGGATTTGCTTTGATGGAGTGGCGTTTTTCTTGGGCTTTGACTGTGTTCTGAACTCAAATCTCTGCTTGGCTGGGAATTGCAGTACAGTGCAGGTTGCAGTTGCTAAGTTGAAGATTTTGATTGATGGAAATGAATTTTTTTAAAACATCTTTTAGCTTCTACAGTGCAGGGATGTATATGTTGTGTATGAGGTTGTAGCCAGGTGGGGGTCGGTCTCTTCTCCCAGGCAACCAGAAACAGAACAAGGGGACACAGTCTCAAGTTGTGCCAGGGGAGGTCTAGGCTGGGTGTTAGGAGGAAGTTGTTGGCAGAGAGAGTGATTGGCATTGGAATGGGCTGCCCAGGGAGGTGGTGGAGTCTCTGTCCCTGGAGGTGTTCAAGCAAAGCCTGGATGGAGCACTTAGTGCCATGGTCTGGTTGATTGTCTAGAGCTGGGTGCTAGGTTGGACTGGCTGATCTTGGAGGTCTCTCCCAACCTGCTTGCTTCTATGATTCTATCATATATGGAGAACAGCAAAAAGCTATATATTAGCCACTATTTTGATTTAATGAAGCTAAATAAAATTTGAAGTGGTGTTGTGATTTAGTTTGCTGATTCTATGATTTTGATGCAAATGGGATTGATATGTTATTTTAACACTATTTTGGTGAAGAGGGAAATTAATGTTAAGAAGTTAAAACAAATGTGATTATTTTCTTCTGTTCTGCAAAGAGGTGTTAGGTCCTGGGTATATCCTGGTAGAAGGAAGAGATCATTCAGGATATTACCCGTGGTACACAGATTCAGATTAAAATCATAATGCAGAAGTTTTGGAGTGGTTAGGAGATACTTATTGCTCTCTGGATTTGCTCTTTTGACTTTCTGAATTATCTAAGTTGAAAATCAGATTTTATTTTATTTTCTATTTAAGATTTATTTCAGATTTCTGCCTATTTCAGCTTTCTGATTGTATGTTCTTTTCTGCTCATTTCTATGTACAGTACATTATACAGTTTCAAAGAGACTGTTATAGGAGATGCATTAATAGTGGACAGTACTGAACACTGGATTCATATGTCTCTAGAAAAGAAATCCAAACAACTGAATCATAGAACAGAATCATAGAATCAGTCAGGGTTGGAAGGGGACACAAGGATCATCTAGTTCCAACCTCCCTGCTGTGGCTGCAGACACCCTATCCTAGATCAGTCTGGCCAGAGCCCCACCCAGCCTGGCCTTAAACACCTTCAGGGATGGGGCCTCAACCACCTCCCTGGGCAACCCATTCCAGGCTCTCACCACTCTCATGCTCAACAACTTCCTCCTCACTTCCAGACTGAACCTACCCATCTCCAGCTTTGCTCCATTCCCCCCAGTCCTGTCACTCCCTGATAGCCGAAGAAGTCTCTCCCCAGCTTTTTTGTAGGCCCCCTTCAGATACTGCAAGGCCACAAGAAGGTCACCTCAAAGCCTCCTCTTGTCCATTGGAGAATTGGAGAATATCAAGATACCTCAGAGAACTTTTTGCTTTGGGCTTTAGAATGACCACATGTTTTTTGACTGTTCAAAGCTACTACCTTAGAATTGCCATTGGTATGGGCACCTCTTCAAGAAAAGCCTGGATGAGGCACTTAGTGCAATGGTCTAGTTGACTGGATAGGGCTGGGTGCTAGGTTGGACTGGATGATCTTGGAGGTCTCTTCCAACCTGCTTGATTCTATTCTATTCTACTGTGTGTGGAAGAATTCAGTGTTTGCTAATAAACTGAAATTCCTGAATAAAAGACAATAAAAGCACTGTGCCAAAGACCTTTCCTAAATGATGATTAATCACTCCTTTATGGGTTTATGTTTCTAGAGGAATGCTGCATTTTTCTAGAGGTATGCTGAACTATTCAACAGTAATTTGAAGTTGGCAGACCATGGACACTTTCCTGTCTGCCCTTCTTCCTTTGGCCAGCTGTTGTTGGAACATTGCAGTTATTCCATTTGGAAGTGAAGTGGGAAATGTCATCCTTTAAATTTTAGCTGTTGTGTCAAATTAGGTCAGACTTTACAGCATGTCATAACACAAAGTGATGCAGCATCTTATAAGCAGAGTCTGCTCTAACTGTGTGTGGTGTAGTGCCAGTTGTGTGTTATTTGAGAATGAAAGTGACTTTCTACTTATAAATCTTCGTTGGATTCATAGCTCTTCCGAAAAGATGAATAGTGGGAATTACTGAGTCCTGCAATGTTGCAAATCACTTGTGTTGTGTGACTGTTCTGGTGAAAAATCTATTGCAGTCAACAGCACCAGTTTTCTAAAGAGGGTTGAGGTTGGTACAAAGCACCAAATCGCCTCGTAAAAGAATTTCTGTGCAGCAAAGTAAAGTGTAACACAGTTTCAAACCCCAGAAATATTGCAGGTGGGTTTACTGTTTTATTGAACTGCAGAAATGATAGAATTTCTTTCCAGAAAAGGTGAAGAAAATGTAGGCCTTTTTCTTGCTTGTAAGCAGAATGTTGTAAAGGAGAACTCTACCCATTAGAAAAAATGCAGGCTTGTGTTGCCAGTCTGTTAGACCAATCTGCTGGGCATGCTGGCAGGGGAAATCCGTAATATTGCATTTCCAAGCCTGCCGATTCTGTTACAGGAAAAGTAATTCACTGTGTCAAACCTGGACAAAGGAATTGGTGAGAAAATATGCTGGGGTTTGGTTTGGTTTGATTCTGGAGGGCAGGGATGCCACCCAGAGGGACCTGGACAGGCTGGAGAGGTGGGCCCAGGCCAACCTCATGACATTTAACAAGGCCAGGTCCTGCACCTGGGTCGTTGCAATCCCAGGCACAGATACAGGCTGGGTGGTGAATGGCTGAGAGCAGCCCTGAGGAGAAGGACCTGGGGGTCTGGGGTGACAAAAAGCTCAACNACAAGGCTGGAGAGGTTTGGGTGTTACCCACCCCTGACGCTTTTGAAAATCACCCAGACTGGACTGAGCCAGCTCTGGAAATGTGAGTGAAGCTTATATTTACAGCTAGAACAATGTACAAGCAGATAGTTACAGTATATACAGTTATAGACAGAAATAGACAAGGTAAAAGGTAATACAGAAACACAACAGCCCTTTCAGAAACCTGAGTCCCCAGGAGGGGCTCTCAACCTCCCCTTCACCTTC
>WAAF01018368.1:141959-168968 GCA_013400475.1 Tricholaema leucomelas
CTCCCCAGCAGGCAAAGAGCTGAGAGAACAGCCCAGCACCAAGTGCCCAAGCAAAGTGCAGAGCAGAAGTGACTTTATCTTTTGTTTTGCTTTTCTTCTTTACACATCTCAGCAAGACTGTGAGGGAAGTAGATCTCACTATTGTTTTCATTTCTCAGCCTATTATCTAGTTCTTTTCACCAAAACATCCCAGCTAGGCTCAAACTAGCACAAGAATGAAGGTTCCGCCAGGGGGGTTAGCAAGCAAAGTGGATTAGCCAAAGAAAAAAAAGAGAGGGTGAGGTTAGAGAGTAAGATGCAGCTCAGCCAGAAGCCCAAGTGAGAGACTCCCTTATCTATGTTTTGCTTTTATTCTTATACATCTCAGCAAGCCTATGAGGGAAGTAGACATCACCACTGTTTCCCTTTCATAGCCTGTAATCTAGTTCTTCTTAACAAAACATTCTAGCTGGCTTCAAAGCACAAGAGGGACTGTTTATAAAGGGCTGCAGTAATAAGATGAGGGTCAGTGGCTTGAAATTAGAGAAGAGTAGAGTTAGTTTGGACATTAGGAAGAAGTTCTTTACCATGAGGGTGGTGGAACACTGAAACAGGTTGCCCAGGGAGGTAGTTGAGGCCCCACCTTTGCAGGTATTCAAAGTCAGGCTCAACAAGGCAACCCGGTCTAATGAAGGATGTCCCTGCTCACTGCAGAGGGCAGCTGGACTAGATGACATGTGGAGGTCCCTTCTAACCCAAACCATTCCATGATTCTGGGATTCTGTGGAGTGTTTAACAGCAGATGTCATAAAAAATGAGGAAATGGTTGTGCTTCAGGGTTCTTGGCCTGCCTTGGGTGATGGCAAATGACTCAGCTACTTGTACTCTCCATCTTGTGCCTGGCAATAAGAAGTGCAGTGCTCTGGATTAAGCTGCTTGAAGTGCAGCTGAAAACTGAGAGCTTGTTTGCTTGTTTGTCATGGTGGTTTAGATAAATTTGAAAGATAATGTGACAGAGTTCAGAATAAAAGCAGATAGAGAAGTTTTGCCTAACAGCCTCTCGATCACTTAATGCTCCGATAAAGCAGTGACACTGACACTGACTTTCACGGTTGTAGGTCAAGTCGCTGAGTGCATGATGGCTGCTGTGCAACAACAAACACTTGGCCACTTGCCTCTAAAGGCTGTAGTTATCTCTTTCTGTAATACTTCTATGGCAATTCTATACCTTAGAAAGTCGTTACTACTGTTAAAGAGGGATGGAAATGGGTATGAGTCAGACAAGCCTGTGTGTGCAGCCACATGCACTGTAGGTGTTTGTCATTCTCTACTATGGACTAAGGAACTGCATTATTTACTGCATTTCTTTTTTCTACCTTGGACTAGAGTTTATCTATGTCCCTCTTTAGGCC
Organism: Tricholaema leucomelas; assembly: GCA_013400475.1. Taxonomy (NCBI): domain Eukaryota; kingdom Metazoa; phylum Chordata; class Aves; order Piciformes; family Lybiidae; genus Tricholaema lacrymosa; species Tricholaema leucomelas. Next base: position 143,351 of record WAAF01018368.1, read on the forward strand.
AGTTGGATATTGAAGAAGCTAGCTCTGGAAATGTTTATTATTATTATTTGTTAAAGTTTAATGCTGCAAGCCAAGTATTTAAATACCTGGAAGGATATTATCTCTTGGACTGAAAATTGTACCATCCAAAAAGGTATAATCCATGAAAGACTGAGAGGAAAAGACAGATCTAAAGAGTGAACAGATTTGGTCGAGCTCAGAGAGCAGCTTTGTGACCTTCATGGCTTCAGTGAAAGGGAAGTTCTGTTTTCAAATATTAATTTCTTAGGTTTACACACACAGCAAAGGAATTAGAAGGAACACGTGGTTGAACCTGATTCATTTGACTCAAGATACGCTTGATTCCTAGTGGTTGTTTCCACTGAATTTTCAGCTGCTTCAACAGAGTGAACAACCTTCATGGGCTGTCCTCAGAGCTTCTCTTGTGGCTGAGAGACCCAATGGCATCCTGGCCTGTATCAGGAACAGTGTGGCCAGTAGGACAAGAAAAGTTATTCTTCCCCTGTACTCAACACTGGTCAGGCCACACCTTGAGTACTGCATCCAGTTCTGGCCCCCTCAATACAAGAGAGGTGTTGAGATTCTGGAACATGTCCAGAGAAGGGCAATGAAGCTGGTGAGGGGCCTGGAACACAAACCCTATGAGGAGAGGCTAAGGGAGTTGTGGGTGTTTAGCCTGGAGAAGAGGAGGCTCAGGGGTGACCTTACTGCTGTCTACAACTACCTGAAGGGAGGTTCTAGCCACCTGGTCTTTTCTGCCTAGCCACCTGGTCTTTTCTGCCAGGCAACCAGCAACAGAACAAGGGGTCTATGACTCAAGTTGTGTTGGAATATGTCTAGGCTGAACGTTAGGAGGAAGTTCTTCACCGAGAGAGTGATTGGCATTGGAATTTGCTGCCCAGGGAGGTGGTGGAGTTGCTGTACCTGGAGGTGTTCAGGAAAAGCCTGGATGAGGCACTTAGTGCCATGGTCTGGTTGATTGGACAGGGCTGGGTGCTAGGTCGGACTGGATGATCTTGGAGGTCTTTTCCAACCTACTTGATTCTATGATTCTATGATTCATTTTGTTGGGAGACTGCTGACTGCTGGGCTGTTCAGTGAAAGAAACCATGAGTTAGTTCCTTGCCATTTTTCTTAGTTTAGCCTTGAGAAAGCCCCTTGTGCAGCCGATCCTGTTAGCTGTATTTATCTGTGTGTGCAAACTGTGCGGTGCTGACCCAGACAGTGCACAGCAAACTCACCAAAACCAAGTCCCTCTAGCTCTGCTTTTGACAAGTCCTGACAGGCAGGTAGAATTGACAGTTTCAAAAGATAACAGCAGGCCAACTTAGCCTTACTAGGGGCTTCCAGGCCAAACAGAAATGGCCAAGGATTCATAGCATTTCTCCTGCCGACACTTCTGAGGGGAATTTATTTTGTAGCTTTATACACCAAAATACTCCTCAATAGGTTGGCTCATGGACAAGCAAGCAATTCAGTGTTATGTTGTGTAGTGGAATCATAACTGGTTAGGATTCCTGAGTGTGGTAAGCCAAAACCAGGAAGATTTTGAAACAAGAGAAACCATGCTTGATCTGGAATTAAAATATGTTCATGAAAAATCACTCCAAGGAATGGAACCTCTCTGTTTAGGTTATACTTGCTGCAGCTGATGGGCAGTGCACTGCTCTGCCTTTTTTCTTTTATTGCTTTTATTTTTTATTTTAGTGAAATCCTTATTCTTAGACATTCCAAATAGAGAAACAGTTTGCTGAAGTTAAGAGTGATAATGAATTGGCAAAAAGATGATAAGGTAGATTGTCCTGACTGATAGAGTCATAGAATGGTTTAGGTTGGAAGAGACTTCAAGGATCATTCAGTTCCAACCCCCTGCCATAGGCAGGGACACCTCCCACTAGAACAGGTCACTCAAGGCCTCATCCAACCTGGTCTTGAACACCTCCAGTGAGGAAGCATCCACAATCTGCCTGGGCAACCTGTGCCAGTGTCCCACCACCCTCACTGGGAAGAGCCCTTTCACAACATCTCATTTAAATCTCCCCTCTGCCAGTTTAAACCCATTCCCCCTTGTCCTGTCATTACAAGACCTTGTCAATAGTCCCTCCCCAGCCTTCCTGTAGCCCCTTTCAGATACTGGAAAGCCACTATAAGGTCTCCTGGAAGCCTTCTTTTCTCCCGTCTGCAGAGCCCCAACTCTCATAGCCTGTCCTCATAGCAGAGCTGCTCCAGCCCTCTTACTTCTTGGGTAAGTTACCAGTGGATGGATGCAAAGATCTCAGGGTCTTTCTTGGCACATCTATTTGGCAGATAGGATTTTACTTCTTATGGTGATCTCTAAACCAGCAAAGATTGTTGTGAGGAGCTGTGGATATATAGTTTAGGCTGTTAAAGGATTTCAGTGTACAGTGGTTCACGAGTAGAGCTGAATGCTGAAGGAGCTGCAGAGCTGTTAGAAACTAAGTACTTGCAAAACATACTGTGCTTGAAGAGAGAGGGCATTGCTGTGATGTGTGTGCTGAAGGAGTTTGGGAAGCTGGAGTGTTTTGAGTGTCCAATATACAAGTATGCTCCCACTAAAGGATAGGAATGTTACTACCCAGTGTGTTTAGGCACAGCTTGACTCTATTTTCTGCCTAAATACAGTGACCTCCTCAAGTATTTGATTTATTTTTTTTCATATTTACTTAGATTCTGTGCTTTTTCCAATGAGCTGTCTTACCTGTATATGAACTTCTACCCTTCTGGGACTCTTTTTCTCTGTGGTTCTGTCTCTGAAAAGAACAATGTTTCGCCTCCCCCCACCCCCCCCTTTATTTTTACTCTTCTCTTTTGTTCTAATACCATATTTGTGTAAAACACTAAGAGAAAGCAACACTGGTGGCAAGCAGCCAGCTCAGCCCAAGTAGGTTTAAAAAACTTTTGCAAAAGGTCTTAATTTTCTCTTCCATGGTTACAAATGAGAGAAATGCAACAGAATCTGGCAGATTTGGGAGAGAGCCAGCGGAAGCTCCAGGGAAGGGGTTTGCTCATCTTTCATTGCACTGTACAAGCTTGCTCTTGCTTTGCATTGACATGAGTTTGCTTTTTTGGTTAATTCATGCTGGCCCAAAGCAACTGTTTATCACTCAGTGTGATCAGACCTTTTATGAGCCATATTGCTCACAAGCCACAGTTACATGCCCTACATGTACTAAACCAAACCTGAAGTATGCCATTTTTTCCACATTATAATCCACAAACTTTCTTTGCAGAATCTTTTATGCATTTTCTGAGTCCAGAATTGGTGTCATAGTCCAAAGTAGATCTCTTAAGGTAATCATTACAAGAGCCTCTATTACAAGAGGGATATGGATGTTCTGGAACATGTCCAGAGAAGGGCCACAAAGATGATCAGAGGGATGGAGCTGCTCTGCTATGAGGAGAGACTGAGGGAGTTTGGGCTGTTCAGTCTGAAGGCTCTGAAGTGACCTTATTGTGGCCTTCCAGTATCTTAAGGAGGCCTACAAAAAAGCTGGAGAGGGAATTTTTAGGATGTCAGGTAGTGATAGGACTAGGGGGAATGGAACCAAGCTGGAAATGGGTAGATTCAGATTGGATGTAAGGAAGCTCTTCACCCTTTAGGTGGTGAGACCCTGGAATGGGTTGCCCAGGAAAGCCCCATTCCTGGAGGTGTTTAAGGCCAGGCTGGATGAGGCTCTAAGACAGCCTGATCTAGTGTGAGGTATCCCTGCCCATGGAAGGGGGGTTGGAACTAGGTGATCCTTGTGGTCTCTTCCAACCCTGACTGATTCTATAATTCTGTGATTCTATTCCATGTTTACATTGTTATATTATTTTACTATGAGGTCACAGAGCAGTTGAAAAAGTCCTAGAGAATTCACAGCTCATCACATCTACAAATCATGCACCCAGAAAGATGGTTGTGTTGTCTTCTCATCTCATCTCATGTCATCTCATCTCCTCAGGATCTAAGATACAGTGATCATGTATGATTCTGAGGCTGAAATGAACATAAAATAGGATTAAAGGTGTGTAATAAGCATATTTGAACGCTAATGAGTAGGATGGGAAAAAAATCAGAAGAGTGTTGTTGCCTTGTAACATCTGGTGTAGGTTGACATTATCCATTTAGTTAGCAGTCAGGAAAGGTTCTCCTTAGCCATGCAGCTTGTTGTAGTACCCAAGAATTACTGAAGAGATGTTGAGATACTGGAACATGTCCAGAGAAGGGCAGCAAGGCTGGTGAGGGGCCTGGAGCACAGCCTTATGAAGAGAGGCTGAGGGAGCTGGGGGTGTGCAGCCTGGAGAAGAGGAGGCTCAGGGCAGAGCTCATTGCTGTCTACAACTACCTGAAGGGAGGCTGTAGCCAGGTGGGGTTGGGCTCTTCTGCCAGGCAACCAGCAACAGAACAAGGGGTCTATGACTCAAGTTGTGCCAGGGGAGGTCTAGGCTGGATGTTAGGAGGAAGTTGTTGGCAGAGAGAGTGATTAGCATTGGAATAGGCTGCCCAGGGAGGTGGTGGAGTCGCTGTCCCTGGAGGTGTTGAAGAAAATCCCGGATGAGGCACTTAGTGCCATGGTCTGGTTGACTGGGTAGGGGTGGGTGCTAGTTTGGCCTGGATGATCTCTTCCAACCTGGCTGATTCTATGATAAAATGCCTTTAAAAACTGTGTTTTGCAAGTGGAATGATCCCTTTTGCTGTCCATTTGAGTTGAACAGTTTTAACCTAAAACTGATGACAAAGTCAAGATTTCCAGAATAAAATAGTGGGAAGGATGAAATGAAAGATTCAGTAGTTCCTGGAGTTGCTGATATTACTTTCTTACTGAGTTCTTTTGTGCATGTGTGCGATGTTTAACTTGGAACTTAGATTAAAACTGAACTACAACCCTATAAACACTGAACTACCTAACCATTCATAGTCTCTATCAATAAAGATGCCAAAAAGTTTCCAGCTGGAAGACATTCCTAGTTTTTACCATGTTTTCAGTGCAGATAGAAATGCACAGATTGCTGCTGATTTAAAGCATGTGGGAAAAGCCCATGGAGATTTATAGTTCTTTCATGATTGAATGCTGGTACTCGGTGTTATGTGGGGAAGCAGTCACTTGGTTTAATAGTTGCACAGCTGGTGTTATCTGAAAAATAATCATTATGATAGAAAGCACACATTTTTCATGTTGTATTTCTTTTTTTTCCTTGTCAGGTCTGTCAGAATACATTCTGTGCAAAGTCTGCACACTTCATCTGACATTCCTTAAATTAATATATTAACATCTAATACTTTTAAGAATGTCAAAGTTATCCAAAGTGACTGTAATTGAAAACACATCAGAGCGCGGCTGTGTAAAACAAAGCAAGCTGCAGGACAGGCAAAGTGAGAAAGCCACTGTGAGCCGTGTTTAGACACAACATGACATTATTGTCTGGAAAGCAAGTGACAAACTGCAAGAGTTAAAATGATGCATTGCCAAAGCTGTGCTGATCTGAATGTCTTTAAATTACAGTGCATGTGCAAGTATTAATTCGAAGCGCAAAGCAGCTTGATTGCAAAAGCTGGATTTCTCTTTGCTCCCCTCTACCTTTTCAGGCCTTTTAAGCCAGCAAGGAGAGATGGATCAATGAATTCTGAACATACAATTGCACTTCTGAGGATCTGGATACTTGTTGGATGTCCATTATTTCTCCCTGCAATAACGGGCTAGCTGATCATTTTATCTTCTCAGTGTTAGAGGCAGGGGTCAGACAGGGAAGAGAAGTTTATTTTCTCGGTCCTCTTGCTTTATTATATGTTAGTGGACAACCCACTAACACGTAATTCTGTCCCCTGTGGACTTCCAGCAACAGGAGGAAAGAGAAGACAGAGTGTGAATACAAAATGGTCAGAGCAGTGACTGATCAAAATATAGGTGGTTCCTCTCATGTTACTTGGTGAAAAGGCAGCTTTAATCTCCCAAATAAGGGGGTTTTGTGAGATCCTTATGCAAATGTTTCTGAAACAGAACTCTCTCCTCTTAATTTCATGAAATGCACTGTGAGTGGCTCCATGCTGAATTGATACTCCTCATTGTTGTGGGCAATTCTGTGTCAGGAAGGGAAGCTAGAGAGTTAAATTCCATGTGTTGAGTCTGATTCCTTATTATTGGTTCTTTCCCATGTGCAATTCCTACAGGAAACTAAAGATTTTGTGAAGGAGAGGTCCCATAATATAGAAATTAGCACACTAGTTCTGTGTTCAGATCTATAGAACCTATCTGAAGCATAACTCAATGTATAGAAGATGTAATTTATTTCTACAGAAAATCCAAAGGTTTGACTTCTGAATACTCATCATATTTACCATGACATTTTAAAGCTCTCCCCAGTATTTAAAAACCTAACCCCGTACTTTAGGTGCTGAATTTGTCATGACCATTGTGTAGAATCATTGGACAGTTGGTTTGAAAGGGACCTTAAGGATCATCTAGTTCCAAACCCCTTGGCATGGGCAGGGACACCTAGCTCTAGAACAGGTTGATCAAAGCCCTATCCAATAAGACCTTGAACACTTCCAGGAATGGGACATCTCTGGACAACCTGTTCCAGTGCCCCACTACCCTAATAGTGAAGAACTTCTTCCTTATATTTATTCCAAATCTGTCCTCATTCAGTTGAAAGCTGCTACTGCTTTGTCCTGTCACTATGTTTCTTTATGAAAAATTCTATTCCAGACTTCTTGTAGGTCCCTTTAGGGAACGGAAAGCAGCTGTAGTGTCCTCCTGGATCCTGCTTTTCTCCACCCTGAACAGCCCTGATTCTTTAAGCTGGTCTTCGTAGAAAAGCTGCTCTAGCTCTCTGGTCATCTTTGTGGGCCTTCTCTGGACTCACTCCAACAGGTCCATATCCTTCTTGTGTTGGGTGCCCCAGATCTGAATGCAGTATCTAGAGGTGGAATCTTGGTAAACTACCTGAAGGGAGGCTGTAGCCAGGTGGGGATCGGTCTCTTCTGCCAGGCAAGCAGCAACAGAACAAGGAGACACAGTCCCAAGTTGTGCCGGGGGAGGTCTAGGCTGGATATTAGGAGGAAGTTGTTGCCAGAGAGAGTGATTGGCATTGGAATGGGCTGCCCAGGGAGGTGGGGGAGTTGGCATCCCTGGAGGTGTTCAAGAGAGGACTGGATGAGGCACTTGGTGCCATGGTCTAGTTGAGTGGATAGGGCTGGGTGCTAGGCTGGACTGGCTGATCTTGGAGGTCTCTCCCAACTTGATTGATTCTGTTCTATGATTCTGTTCTATGACTATCACAGGCATACTCTAGCATGTGTGATTGTTCTAGTTGGGTGAGCTGCTTTAGTGAAAATTGAAAAGCCACCTTTCCTTCTTCCCTGGCATTAGCAGAATTTTCCATGCACTCATAGCTAGTGTTCGATCGATAAAGTAGGACTGACTACCCACTCTTACTCTCCATGCAGGCAGCAAAGAAAAGGGATTATGACAGGAAATAGAACTTCCAAGTCACAAGACTGGCAGCTATCATTGCACAGTGCAACCAGAAAAGAAAAGGTGCTTGTGGTACAAAATGGAAGAACTTGTGAATATGCCCTCAATACTGTAGCCAAATGCACCTACCCTGACAGTACACTTGAGAAGCCCAGTTCAGAGAGATGGTTCTTTCATTTCAGTGGGTGTTTCATTGTGAAGATACACAATGTTGTTCACTACTAGCAAAATGACTTTTGGTGCTCTGGGGGCTTTAGTTTTGAAGGTGGGCAGTAAAAGACTGGCCGTTTGCAAATGTAACTCTGTCTCGTCTCCTTCTGCCTTTGCTGTACTGCTTGGCAATTACCAAAGTGAATCTGACTTTTGAGCTAAATGCTGATTTTGCATTAGAATTATTTTTTGTCACATCTATTTTACTCTCTCACTATGGTCACAAATGGAAATCACAGAATGTCATGGGCTGGAAAGGAGCTTGAAAACTCAAGAGCTCATGCAGACCAATGCCCACGCAGAGTAGAATCTCCTGTACCAGATCACACGAGAACACATCCAGGCAGGTTTGAAAGGGAAGGAAAGTTCATCAGAATAAATTCTGATCTGCATAAATAATACTTGTTGGAAATATTAATCTCTCTTGCATTGTTTTTATTAGTTCATTTGCCTCTTCATGATAGGACAAGGAGCAGTGGGTGTAAGTTGCAGCAGAAGAGGTTGTGCCTCAACACAAGGAGAAACTTATTTACTGTAAGGGTCCCAGAGCACTGGAACAGGCTCCCAAGAGAGGTTGTGGAGTCTCCTCTGGAGATTTTCAAGGCCTGTCTGGATGTGTTCCTGTGTGATCTGTGTTAGATAGGATTGTCCTGCTCTGGTGGGGGGGGTGGACTCAATGATCTCCTTGGGTCCTTTCCAACCCCTAACATCCTGTGAGCTGTGATATTTTTCAGTGCTCTTCACACCCCTTTTCTTAAGAGTATAGTCTTAATTGCTAGGCACCAAGTCATGAACCTGTGCAATGGTTCCAATGGAAAGAGTTGCTTTAGTTCAACAAGGCAGATGCTGTGATTGTGCTTATCATGAATTCTCATCTCCACTCATTGAAAATGAGGATTAATTCATAGAATCATAGAATGAATCATAGAATGGTTTAGGTTGGAAGGGACCTCAAGGATCATCCAGCTCCAACCCCCTGCCATAGGCAGGGACACCTCCCACTAGAGCAGGCTGCTCAAGGCCTCATCCAGCCTGGCTTTAAACCCCTCCAGGGAGGAAGCATCCACAACCTCCCTGGGCAACCTGTGCCAGTGCCTTACCACCCTCACTGTAAAGAACTTCCTCCTAACATCCAGTCGGAATCTCCCCTCTTCCAGCTTAAACCCTTAAACCATGTTGCTACTTCAATGATCTGCACTGTTGTAAGTCCTTCTACTCTATAGGGCTGTCACTGTGAACTCCAAGAAGGAGCCTGAAGGAGCTGAGGCCAAGCAAAAAGGTTTGTTTAAAATGGTGTTGAGTTGCACCATAGACACCAAGCAAACAGGCTTCATGTTTAAATAAATGGATGCTTTTGAACAGCTGCTTTGTTCCTCTGTTTAGTTTAGGGTTTGTGGTTTTAAGTCTTTTTTTTTTCTCTTGTGTTTTTGCAATGCAGCAATATTTTGCTATGCATGGATCAATCCAAAATATTGTTATTAGCCAAGAGAAATGGAACTTGTTTATGGAAAGAAACTTGTAAACTTAGCACGTTCTTTTTCTATTCAATTATAAGTGTACTAAATTCTCCCTTGGTGACACAACAAATTGCATGTTCATTCTTAGTATTTCAGTAAAATCACAAGCAGGACACTAAAAATTCAAATAGGTGGAAATTAAAGACCCAGTGTTATAGTTTCCTATCATAACCAATAGGCATTGGAGAAAAAAAACATCTTGATAGAAAAATGTTTTGTCATTTTAAAATGACTGTAATCCCTAAGGATGTGTTTTAGCTGTGGTTTGACATGCAGTATTTTGACAGATTTTTAAGGGTGAGCTCATGCTTTCTGCTTTGCCAGTTGCTTGTAGGTGTGTTCAGCTAATGTAGGCCCAGGTAGCAAGCTGCTTTTTCTTGTACCTCCAAGAATTTGAGGGAAGACGCTCCCCATTACATGATGCCTATTTACTTTGCAATCTTAAGTATGTACCCTTGGCCCCCCCTTGTTGCCTGCTTTGCAGCAGCAGTGATAGGCTCTCTTCTCTCCTGTCCAATCCAAGACCTCAGGCCTCCTTTTGATCATAGCAGTGGGCTTTGCACTAAAGCTTTTCATGCTTTTGAAGTGAAAACTTGTTTCTCCCGCTGCACTGAGGCCTTACACACTAGAGAAAGAGTAGAATTTTGCCCTTTTATGTTTATGTGATGGATTTTGTCTTTATAGATCCCAAGTCACTTCAGAAAATCCATAGGCTGGAAGAGACCTTGAGAGTTTATCCATTTTATCCCTCTGCAAAAGGGATGCTCAGCTGAGCCTAAATTATACCTGATTGATGCTTGTCCAACTTAAACTTCTCCAACACTTCTAGACTCCTTATCACTGGACAGCTCTTTATGAGGCTTTTGTTTGGTGGTTTTTTGGTTGGTTGGGTTTTTTGGTTGGTTGGTTTTGAATTTCTTCTGAGTTTTGATGGATTTCTTTATTATAAGGATAATCTTTCTCCTCCTACCTTTACTGGTTTAGGAAACAAAGCTTTATTTGTATAGGTAGTTTATTTTCAGGCAGTTGTTACACAAATACTATGCAAGTTGATCCAGGACTTGTGAACAGTTAAGTCAATCCAAACTTGGTATGCTGTGCTGAACGGTGCTTTAATATCCAATATTGCAATTCTTTTCAGGGTTTATTAAATTTTTAGTTGTGTATGATTAGCTTTGTATTATTTGCAGAGTTTTCTGGTGTGGTCACAATGCATATAACATTATTATCTATTATTAAATAAGGTCACTGAGTCTGTTTACAGTAATCTGTCTTGAGTATTGTAAAAAGGTTTCAGATTGCTTTGGGGTTATCTGCTTTTTGTTTCGCATGCAATGGTTTATTTCTTTTCCATAAAATATGAGGGACTGAGAGCACAAATAGATTGATTTTCAGACCTGTTTAGTTATAGGTCTTAGAAGAAAAGCATCAAGAAGTTTAGGATCAAGGAGCTTATGTAATAGCAGGAGTAGCCACATTAGCCTCATTTCTTTTTATTGTGCTGCTGATACTAGTGTTGAAAACCAAGCACAAGCAGCTTGTGAAACCCCATTGTTGAAATATGCTTTCTGATTTTGTTTATCCTGCTAAATGCTGCTTTGATTTATGCTTTAGTATTTTGGAATATAGTCCCAAGATTTTCAACTTCAAAGAGTTTTACATTAATAAAACACTTCTTGCCCACCTTCTATGCAGATATCTATTTTATGTATTCCTGGATTTTCTGATCAATGTGCAGCATGAAGAAATTTGGTTTAAAATTGAAGTGATAAGAATAACTTTCCTGTTTCCAGACAGGCAGAAGATTGAGGTATCTAAGATATGTGTGTATGTGTGAAGGGAGCTGATGGGAGCTAAATACAGCTCTCTGATGTGTAAGCAGTTTTAGGCTCCTGGGAGTGCCAGCCATCCCTCAGGGAGACCAGAGAGAAAGGAATGCTTTTCTGTGGGGAACATACCTGGAGACAGCAGATGGATCAGTCAAGCTGTTAGACCTTGGTAACTGCAAAAGATTTAGGGCTGTGTATGTTAATTGGGCTTCATAGAATCATAGAATCAACCAGGTTGGAAGAGACCTCCAAGATCATCCAGTCCAACCTAGCCCTGAGCCCCATCCAGTCAACCAGACCATGGCACTAAGTGCCTCATCCAGTCTTTTTCTGAACACTCCCAGGGACGGCGACTCCACCACCTCCCTGGGCAGCCCATTCCAATGCCAATCACTCTCCATAGCAAGAACTTCCTCCTAACACCCAGCCTAGACCTGCCCTGGCACACTTTGAGACTGTGTCCCCTTGTTCTTTTGTTGGTTGCCTGGCAGAAGAGACCAACCCCACCTGGCTACAGCCTCCTAGAGACTAGGTGCAAAGGCAGAGCCTGGTTTGTTTATTGGTGTGCACCAGTGCCTCTCTGGGCATGTTAGCACTGAAATTCCTCAGGATGGCAAGAGAAAAATAGCAGGTAGTGAGAGGAATGTCACGAGTGAAAACAGAGATAGAGATCCTGTTAAACCAAAGCCAGATGGAAATGAATGGTTGGAAACTATTGGGTTTGAGGGCCTTTTTTTTTGAGTAAGTTGTTTAGTTTGTAGCAGAAGAGCAGTGACTTATATCACTGTGGGTTTTTGTCCTCATGGGGACATAACATCACTCTTACATTGGTTGACTCCTTTGCTGGAGAAGAAAAAATAATCCAGCCTTAAGTTTACACCTCTGCATGTGCAGCTCAATGAGTGAGGAGCTCATTCTGCATGCTACAGCAAGCCAAGAAATAAATTATCCTGTGTCCAGCTTTGCTCTAAAACATGATCTGAGCATAAAAACCTTAGCTGTTTATAGCAGTGCAGAGATTCTGAGCTAGATTAAATTTAGGACTGTATGAGTGAGGAATTGTGTAGTTGTAGAAGGCTGTGGGGAAAGGGAGCAAACCATGCGTGGAAGGTTTTGTAAAGGCAGTCAAGCCTAATTTTGGATAATCACAATCTTGTTCTAGTGCTTAACAGGGTTTTACATTTTTGGGTTGTTTGCCATTTTTGTGTGTGTGGTTGTTGGGGTTTTTTTTGTGTGTGTTTGGATTATTTATTTTTTTTGTGGGAGCATAATTAGATAGGAAAACAGAACAATAAAAACATTGTGTCTCAAGCTGCCAGGATTGTGTTAGGTTTTTTATTTCAAGCTTGTAGTGTATTATAGCTGCCTTGATTACATGCCAGGTTATCTGAACTGTTGCAAAAGCAAGTGTTTAGGGTTATTCTGAGCATTTCTGGATGTTGGGAGAATTGTTTCCTTTTTGTGTTGTTAAAATTAGAGTGTTAAATCTTGACCTGAGTTTTTAATGAAAGAATTCCAATCTTTTGGGAGCACTCTGCAACCCTCACAGTTCCCATGCTCAGCAATTGGGTGCTCTGGCACCCCTTTTTATCTCAGCAATAAGTTCATTTGTCTTGAGTCTACTCCGCCCTGGTGAGACCCCATCTTGAATACTGTGTTCAGGTTCAGGCTTCCCAGTTTTAGAGGGACAGGGATCTGCTGGAGGGAGTCCAGTGGAGGGCTATGAGAATTAGGGGACTGAAGGGCATGGGTTATGAGGAGAGGGTGAGGGACCTGGGACTTTTTAGTCCAGAAAAGAGAAGACTGAGAGGGGATTTGATAAATGTTTATAAGTATCTGAGGGCTGGCCAGGAGGGGGGGGACAGGCTCTGCTCACTGCTCCCTGGGATAGGACAAGGAGCAATGGGTGTAAGTTGCAGCAAAAGAGGTTCCACCTTAACACAAGGGGGAACTGTAAGGGTCACAGAGCACTGGAATTGGCTCCCCTGAATGGTTGTGGGGTCTCCTTCTATGGAGGACTTCAAGGCCTGTCTGGATGTGTTCTTGTGTGATCTGTGTGAGATAGCATTGTCCTGCTTTGGCAGGGGGGTTGGACTCGATGATCTCCTTGGGTCCCTTCCAACTTCTAACATCCTGTGATCCTCTGAGTTTAAAACCAAATGGCAGTGCCTGACTTCAGCACCCAGGTTTGAAAGTCTGAGTCTACATTAAAAAGCAGTCCTTGTGTAAAGACCACCAGCAGAGTTTTGAGAGTGTCTTAAATTACCGTCCCAGCATTTATGATTAATACATTTGTCTCTTTAGGGTTTTTGGGACACTGATAATATTTGCTGTTCTCACAAAGACTCGGCTAAATGAGTGCTGAAGACTGACGGGGAGTTTGTCTGTAATGACAAGTGCTTGACTGTAGCAGAAAATGATGAGCTGCCCCAGGGAGACATCACCACCCACTTGAGCGAGATCCATGAAGGGTTTATGACCCGTTTGAATCCTGATTGAGCATCACTGTCTTGACCCTCAGGGAGCCAATTGTCTGGAATACTTGCTCTGTCAGTCTGAGGGATGTGCTCAGAATCCCTCTGAAACCTGTACATCTTGATTGTGTGTAATACACACACGCAGTGAATTATCAAATGGTATAAAGATCGGGAAATATTTTATCACTGGGTATTGGTATGTCATGTTTAGAGAGCACACTGTCTTACTTAGCAAGTAAAATGGACTGTGGGCTTAACCCTTTCAGGAATAAATTATTTCAGGTCTGACATTTACTGTATGAAAGGTTTCCTTTGGGGCAGAAGAGTCTGATAGGTGATTACTGAATGCAGTTCATCTCCTTGTGGGCAGAAAAATCTGTGTCCAGAGCTCTAAGGAAGCCCGAGGCCAAACTCACTTCTGGGATTTGTCAGTACACTTCCATGGGACCCCCCAGCAAGACATGGATCTGAGATGGTTTTGGGTTAAACTTGACTTTGACTTAACCTAAGTTAAAGCCAGGCTGGCAGCTGCAGATGGCAGCAGTTAGCATGGGCATGGCCTTTATAGTTTTTCTAATCGTAAAGAAGGTTTTGTACGTCCGCGGCAAGGGCGAAGCTGGAATCCTGTCTCTGCAGTGGACAATCCTGGGAAGAGACAGTTCAAGAGGTCATTGCAGGCTGAGATAGCTGTTGTAATCCTCTTTTGGGGGGTTGTTTCAGGCAGACACCAAGAATGGCATATGCCAGTTCTGCAGTGCCCAGGGTGTAGCTGCTGTAGTGTAGTCCCTTACATCCACGAGCTGGGAGCTGCTGTTCTTACCACAGAGCACAGGCAGATGACAGGGAAAATTATTTGCTCACTAATAGCATTAACAGTGGCTGCTAGACAGGACCAGGTTGAGTGGCAAAGTCTCTGGCTTTTCCAGACAATGTCTTTAACTCTGAGAGGGTTTGGGTTTGTATTTATTGGGATACTGAAGAGTTGTTTGGTTTTGTTTGTTTTTTATCTGTATTACTTTCCATGCTGCCTCTCTGCTACATCTGAGTAGGACAAGCCTGACATCACAACGTCATTCTAACTTGCTTTTAAAAACTGCAGGAAGCTCTTTGGGAGTTGTCTCTTATTTTCTGTCATTGACCATTTGAAACTGAAGTACTCAGGATTTTCAAGTCTTGGCTCCCTGTGAAATAGGTGTGAAGACTTCCTATGAATAAATGAACCATCTCTCATCTGCTAAGAAGTCTTTATGTCTATGTGTTGCAGGAAGGAAGGTGATAGACTACTACTGCAAAGTTTTTAGAAGAATAAAAGCCAACCTACCACCAGAATCCTAGTAAACCCAAAAGCACAAGAACAAACCCTGAGAAAGAGCCTTTCCTCCATTCTGTCCTCATCCCACAAGAGCAGAAAACATCTCAAAACCAGAAACAGAAAACAATCCTCCCTTGTTTTATAGTTAGTATTTCACAGCCAGCTAATCTTTATTATTATGGCTATTGAAGCAATTAAACAGATTAAGCAGGATTAACTGCTGTTTTCCTACTAACATAAAGATGGCCTCTTAATTTCCAGTGCTCTTTTTCCTATGTAAAGTGTACCTTCATGCTTAATTCCAAGAAAATTGTGGTGAGGTATGTATGTTACTGTTAGCAACAGGTTTTTTAAGTGACCAGCTAGCACATGTAACTAAAACCGTGCTACAAAGGCTCATTAAATGTTTAAAAAGGTTAGATAAATTAAAGGAAGTAGTAGCAGAACTCTTGTATAACTCAGTACAAGAGAACATCAATATTGCTCATTGAACAGTCTATTCTTCTAATTTGAAAAGAACAACTATTTGTCATGGTTCCTGTCCTTGGGCTGGCAGTTATCTAATTAAATGCATATGAAATTCAAAAGCCTTTACTGAGGGACAGTAATTTTCTTTGGTTGTTTTTAAAGTCACCAAGATGAAAGAAGAATTACATTGAACAGATAATGGATGAATTTCTCCATTGTGCATTAAGGTCTTGGATTGACTAATCATCCCATGGTTATTAATCAATGTGTTATCTTATGGTTTGAAATTAAAGGTTCTATTCTCTTTATTGCTGGCTCTAGGTAATAATACTTCCAGTCCTTGATTAGCATGACACTGCAATGTACTGCCTCACAAAACCACCACCAAACTAATGAAAAACAGATCAGCTCTGTAAAGAGTATTCACAGTGCATTATATTTACATGACTCTCCAGCAAAGTATTTTTTCAGGCTAGGCTTTTCAGAATTCCTTCCTTAATCTTCCTGTGATGCTTTTCACCTCTCAGTATGTGGTCCCCTTTGTCCTTACCATTCAAACGTAATGTGCTGACTTGTATTTGACAATATTGAATGCTAGAGACACCGCTCAAGAGTTTTGCCTAAAAGAGGAGTGATTCCTCCAATCATGCCAGAATGTTTGGAAGTGAAAGGTTGTTTCAAGTCCTCAGTGGATGCATATGCAAAGTAGGCAGTCAGTAGTCTTTGATAGTTAGAATTTGTATACTAAATATGATGCAGCGGTCATAGGAAGCACTTGGATGTGAATTAGCTGTGACTGTACCTTGGGAAGGTAGCCTGGCAACCTGGATGACAATAGTATGTTAATACATACACTTCAGTACAATTAGGCATATATTCTGGTATTTCTGAAGACTGGGTTTTAGCCATTGGTTGTATATAAAGATGGAAAAGCATTGCAGCAGAAGACGTGAGGATGGCGTCATGAGAGAGTTCCTATGAGGAGAGGCTGAGGGAGCTGGGGGTGTGTAGCCTGGAGGAGAGGAGGCTCAGGGCAGACTTCATTGCTGTCTACAACTACCTGAAGGGAGGCTGTAGTCAGGTGGGGGTTGGGCTCTTCTGCCAGGCAACCAACAAAAGAACAAGGGGACACAGTCTCAAGTTGTGCCAGGGGAGGTCTAAGCTGGATGTTAGGAGGAATTTGTTGCCAGAGAGAGTGATTGGCATTGGAATGGGCTGCCCAGGGAGGTGGTGGACTCACCATCCCTAGAGGTGCTCAAGAAAAGCCTGGATGGGGCACTTAGTGCCATGGTCTAGTTGATTGGCTAGGGCTGGGTGCTAGGTTGCACTGGATGATCTTAGAGGTCTCTTCCAACCTGGTTGATTCTGTGATTCTATTCTCACTTGTGCCCTAGAAGCCAAAATCCTATGACACTCCAGGCTTAGTGTATTTGAGGACTTTCTCTTATATGGCTCAGAAATCATTTTAAGTAGGAAGCAAAATAATCCCTGATTCTTTAATTGAAGCTTGTAGGAGTATCATATAGATGCTAACATCTGGCTATTCGTTGTGCAGCTTTGGAACTGGGATCTCAGAAAGTGAGATGTTGTGGTTAGTTGCATCTGAAAATAGCATTTGCAAAAGGGCAGTGGCAACAATAATAAAAAAATGTATTGAATCCTTATTTCTGACCTAAAACAATCAAGTTAGACAAAACTTGATCTGTAGCACAATTATAGTGAGCAATCCAGAGGGTGACATAGGTTTCTTAGCAGATTTGTGAGATTCCTTAGTTTGAATACAGCAGTAAAAAAAAAAAGCAGAGTAAAATGAACAGTCTAAAATCAACTTCAAAGATTGTGCTCTGAGGATCACTATGCTGCTTCTAACCCAAATTATCATTTAGTGAACTGCCAATAACGATCCTTGCTCAGGAATGTTCTAGTATTGAACTCTTTTGATGGCAGAATAATGCTGCTATGAATAAACTCTTGCTCCTATTTTTGGCTTTGTCTACATCATGTTCAAAAGCACCAAAATAACTCCAATTCCTGGGCTTGTTGGCGTGAATACACACTTCCATTCCTTATTGAAACACTGGCAAAGGGCATTAAAAAGGCTTTGCATGAATAGTGGCTGTGCTTTAAAGCTGGAGTTCTAGCTTTCCAGAGAGGTGAACGATGACAGGCTTCACATTTTAAAAGGGAAATGTCTATTATATTGGAGGAAGGCTAGAAAGAGCGAGTCATTCTGCACTGTCAAATGAAACAACCTTTCTGTGGTATGTGAGGATTCCTATTGGCAAATTGCAGAATCATTAAGGTCGGAGATAACCTAAGACATAGCAGAGATTAATCAGTTATTTGCTGTAATTAAACCACAAAGATGCTTTGTCAGCCTCCCAATTTCAGTGCTCGTTTGCTTGTTTATGTCCTGGCTCTGCTTGAGCCTGCATAAACATAGAAAAAGCTGAACTCTTTGAAAGAAAATTATTTCCCAACATGTCAGAGGTAAAAACTCTGCAGTATTAAAATTTACCCGTCTGAACATGAGCCAGCAGTGTGCCCAGGTGGCCAAGAGAGCCAATGGCATCCTGGCCTGCATCAGGAATGGTGTGGCCAGCAGGAGCAGGGAGGTCATTCTGCCCCTGTACTCTGCACTGGTTAGACCACACCTTGAGTACTGTGTTCAGTTCNGCCGTCCCTGGAGCTGTTCAAGGCAGGATTGGACGTGGCACTTGGTGCCATGGTCTAGCCTTGAGCTCTGTGGTAACAGGTTGGACTTGATGATCTGTGAGGTCTCTTCCAACCTTGGTGATACTGTGAGACTGTGATACTGTGAAAATTATCCTCTGCTGGAGTCTATAATATCCTACAGAGATTTCATTATGTTTTATACACTGAAGTTTGCATTAAGCGCCAACATACGGTTCACACATCTGATAAAATATTAAAGAAGGACAAATGTAGGGCTTGCCAAGTTGAGCTGCTGTAAACTTGTCCGTGCATATTTGGCCTTTTGTGACTTATTGGACATCTTTATTTATTGTTGGTGAACTAAGTGTATTGTCATGAAAATGACATTGTACTTGGAAAAATCCTGTCAGGCAAAGTCAACTCCTAAAATAAGTGTTAGAATAAATATGCAGAAATGTCATTCTTTACATTAGCCCAAAGGTTTCGTATAGCTTAAGGATATGTGCAGTAAGCTAACTATAAAAATAGAAGCTTGACAGTGGGGATGAATGTGTGTGTCAAAATAATATTACTCTTTCTGGGAGGATGGCAGAAAAAATGACACTACATCCACCAGCATGATTTTTATAGATCTGCCTCTTTGCCAGATGTCACCTTTTATAAACTACTTTATAAAAACATGACAGCCTAGTGAAGTAGTGTGTTTATAGCTTGATAAACTTTCATCATAAAGTTTGGATTGGCTGAAAATTAAAGCCTTGGAGCCTGCTCATTAAGCATTTGGGAAGCTTGCTCCGACTTAAAAATATTAAAGAACTGTGCAGAGTGAGTCACTACCTGCTTTGGAGGGTGTGTGGCTTCTGGTAGCGGTGTGCCATGCAGTAACCTATCCAGATATACTGCTGGGGTTTTAGAGAATAAAGTTCACCTTTCTTCCAATGTAAACACACAGAGACAAAATATACAGTCTGTATTCAATTATATGTTTTCAAAGTCTGCTAGGAAGACATACAGGATTAAGCCATAAATATCTCCGCAGCACACAATTGTTTTATTACATAATAAAGGTCTGTATATTACTCTCTGCCGCACCACGCCACACATAATTCATTTTTTTTTCATGACATGTCTAATTTATAGAAGTCTCTGACTCTAGAAATCATGCAGGAATAATATCCTGTACTTAAACAGTTACCAGCCTGAAAGACTTCAAGACTGGCATTGCTCTCCCAGAACAAACGCTGATCTGTCGAGGTTGGGGTCGCTGCTGTGTGTGCCCTGCTAACTGCAGTGCCGACCAGAAAGCCCTCCAGTCTGCAGGAAGGTTTGACAGACACCTTAAAGGCAGAGATTAAAATACCTCCTGTGTCCCTTCTTACCTGTTAAAGAATTCTTGTCACACCTCCTTCCTTGCCTCTCCACTTGGAGAAACTTTTAAAGCTAGTCTGCCAAACTTCAGTCCATACATATTAATAGATGGCGAGGAGAGGCCATCGGCAGTACGTGCAGCTGTGCTTTGTGCATCAGCTGCCATGGTATGGAGGCTCTTATGGAACAATATGAGGTGAAATCCTTTGTGTGTACATGGTTTGCTCATAACTGGAAGTACTGATGCACTGAGAAGTAGAAATGTGACCGCTTGCAAGCACCCATGCTTATTTGCTCAGCTGCATTCTTTTGGCAGACAGAGCTTTACATAGAAATCATCCTGTAACACACAGGCTCCTGCCTATGGGATGAGCCATAAGCAATCTGCTTTTTTTCACTGTTTATTTCTATATCTGAAAGTTTTGAAGCAATGGGAAACACAGTCAAGCCAGTGTTGAAAATATTTCAGCCATGTTTGAATTTCTTAACCTTTCCCACTTCTACCCACCCAGAGAAGCACTTTCTTTTATATCTTGAAGCTAAACATTGCCTTTCTCTTGGGCTATGTATGTTTGCCTTTTGTGGGGAAAAATACATACAAAGACAATTTAGAATCATATTAAAATAGAGTTGAAGGTCTCAAGAGATAGTTTAGTGTACCCTGCTGTCCCAGGGTAGTATCAGCTCGTGTTAGGTTATGCTGATACTCTGCATCTCAAATGTTTGTTTAACCTTTTTTCCTTTCTCATCTTTGCTGATGGAGGCTTTGCAACATCTCCAGGTAAGTATGTTTCATTGTAACACTATTCATCTGGGAATGTGCTTCCCCAGATGCCCCCAACACAAGAAGGACATGGAACTGCTAGAGTGGATCCAGAGGATGACCACAAAGATGATCCAAAGTCAGAAGTACCTATGCTTTAAAGACAGAGAGATGTGGTTGTTCATCCTGGAGAAGAGAGGGCTCCAGGGAGACCTTGTAGCAGCCTTCCATTATTTGAGGGAGGCCTCCAGAATAGCTGGAGAGGGAGTTTTTGCAAAGGCATGCAATGGCTTCAGACTCAAATAAGCAGGATTTAGGTTAGACATTAAGAAATTCTTCACCATGAGGGTAGTGATGCATTGGAATAGGTGGCCCAGGGAAGTTGTGGATTCTCTGATGCTGAAGTGTTTAAGGTCGGGTTGGATGGGGCCTTAAGCAGCCTGGTCTAGTAGGATGTGTCTCTGCCCATGGAAGGTGAGGTTGGAACTAAATGATCTCTAAGGTCCTTTCCAACCCAGCCATTTGCTGATTCTGCACTACAGGGAGGCTTTTTTTGTGGTGTCAAACCTGACCATCCTGTCACAATTCCAGAAGCTCTCTGTTTGAGGTCACTGGGGGTTTGGTTTTGTGTTGGTTCTGATTTTAGAGCTTTTTTTTTTTTAATGGCTTTATTTTAATTTTGTGTTTTTAAATAAACACTGTTTAAAAAAACAAAAAAAAAAAGTACTAACACATATTGCTGTGTATGTTTTGTAGTAGCGTGTCCAGTTCTGGGCTCCTCAATTCAAGAGAGATGTTGAGGTGCTGGAACGTGTCCAGAGAAGGGCAACAAGGCTGGTGAGG
The DNA here is from genome assembly GCA_013400475.1 of Tricholaema leucomelas. Classification (NCBI taxonomy): domain Eukaryota; kingdom Metazoa; phylum Chordata; class Aves; order Piciformes; family Lybiidae; genus Tricholaema lacrymosa; species Tricholaema leucomelas. The sequence continues at coordinate 164,292 of WAAF01018368.1, forward strand.
GGCCTGGAGCACAGCCCTGTGAGGAGANCATGAGAAAATGTGCAGTGTAGCAGCTGAAGCAGAAATTTGCTCAACAACTTTAAGCTGAAGTGAAATCTAGTGTTTCCTATCAGGAAAATCCATCTAAAGCAGCCTTTTGCTCTATAATGAGCAGTCAACAAAATGCTTCCCTAAAGCACATTTTACCTAAACATCTGTCAGCGTAGTAGTGAGGATGTGTTACTGTAGAAAACACTAATTTAGTGTGGGTCTGGAGCTGGTGGATACTCTGATTTATTTGTTCTCAGACTGATGAGGCGTAGAATTTGGTACCTAGTCTGTGCTTGCTCACGGTCTTCTGGTACTGAAACACTGTCAGGGATGATATCTGGATTCTGCTAGAACTGCTTTTATTGGTGGTAGTTTTTAGATTATCAATTCTTCCTGCACAGTTTTGTCTCCATATGCTTTGAAGCTCTTCAGTATTTAGATATTTGGCTATTGGAATGGGCTGCCCAGGGAGGTGGTGGAGTCGCCGTCCCTGGAGCTGTTCAAGGCAGGATTGGACGTGGCACTTGGTGCCATGGTCTAGCCTTGAGCTCTGTGGTAACAGGTTGGACTTGATGATCTATGAGGTCTCTTCAACCCTTGGTGATACTGTGAGACTGTGACCTTCATGTTGTTGAGCCTAGAGGTGGATGGACTGCAGATGACTTGTTGAAGAATACTTTGCAAGTCAGATGCAGGACAAGATGAAACCCTGGAGCAACCCACATCTGTTTTTTAAGTGTTGCTGGTTTTTGTTTTGTGGTGGTGGTTTTGTTTTTAAAATGTAGTTAATGCTGTCCTACATTTAAAGCACAGACATGACAAGTTTCTGCCATCCTAATGGGTGAGGGTTCTGCTTTGGAGCCCATAATAGGAAGTGTCCTGCTTAGTGATTAATGGTTTCTATTGTGGTTGAGGTTTCTGGAGCCCCCAACACAAGACGGACATGGGACTGTTGAGGCAAGTCCAGAGGAGGGCCACAAAGATGCTCAGAGGGCTGCAGCAGCTCTGCTATGAGGACAGGCTGAGAGAGTTGGGGCTCTGCAGCTTTGAGAAGAGAAGACTTCAAGGAGACCTTGTAGTGGCCTTCCAGTATCTGAAGGTGGCCTAAAGGAGGGCTGGGGAGGGACTATTGACAAGCTCTTGTAATGACAGGACAAGGAGTAATAGATTTAAATGTTTAAACTAGGTGTTAGAAAGAAGTTCTTTACAGGAAGGGTGGTGAAACACTGGAACGTGTTGCACAAGGAGTGTTCAGAGCTATGTCAGATGAGGCCTTGAGCAGCCTGTTCTAGTGGGAGATGTCCCTGCCTATGGTCGGGGGTGGGGTGGTGGTGGTGGTGGTGTGTGGAACTGGATGATTCTTGAGGTTACTTCCAACCTAAACCATTCTATGATTCTTAGAGGTGCAGTCATACAGTGGATGCTTCTGTCAGTGTTAAAGGTTACATACCAGTATGGAGGGGATGGAATATTGGGCTTTTCCTGGAAAATGTTCCTTACAGCTGAGCCCACATGAACACAGGCCCTTTGGAAGGCATCCTCTGTTCTGCTCTGTGCAAGGTACATAAGATCCCACATAATACCAGCCCCAAAATACATCTGACCCATTAGGTAACAGAGTGGTGAAGGACTCGGGTTGTTGCATTGCTAATACTCTAGGTGCAGGGCTTTTAGGGAGGGGGAACCTGACAAAGGTTGAAATGAAGGAGTCTCTAGTTTGAGACTTTGCTCAGAAAATAACACAAAGCTTTCCTTCTGCCCTTCATGTCATCCAGGAGCAGTCACAAAGCAGGTGGTTCCAGAACAATCATTTTTGTACCAAGCTTCTGGACCCCTGGTCTATTGATAGATAATGTGTCTCTGAGCTGTGCTGAATATTTCTCTTCTTAAGAAAAAAGTAGGTTACACTTGAGACAGATCTGTTTCTTAAATTTTCTGTCCTGTATGACCTCACTGCACAGGTTTTGACACTGGTTATAGGTTTTGGGGAAGACAGCTAGCAGTTTGGGCTCAGTGTCTCTCATGTCTCTGTATATATCCAGTTGTTTATGTGGTGCACTAACTGCTCCTGGTACTTATCAGACAGTTAAATAACACAGTGCCTGCCTTCAAGAGACAACTGCTTGCATTAATGGGGGAATATGAGGTGCTCTGGTAAATATCTAAGTAGCCATTAATGGCTGAAATAGAATTGAGGATAATTGCATTATGGCATTAGGATGGGTTAGATCTTGCTGAGGATTAGTTCTGTTCCTTCATATAAGTTTTCTAGGATTGCATGTTTAAAGCTTTCGTTTAACCACTGATCCTGAGAGGCTGCTGGGAAGCATTAAAGGCTAGTTACTAGTTTGACCTTTTGGCTTTAACTGAGTGTGACATCAGAATTACAAACAAGACTTAGTTTTGCTCTCTTCTTCTGGTGTTCCAAGGAGAATAAAGTATGATGCAGGTGGTGCTCTTACACTGAGCAGGACTACAGTGTCCAGGTATTCCACCAGCTTGTGTGTTGCACAGAGTGGATACTGATGTCTTGCTGCACAGGGCTGGTAGGATGCTGGAGCTGACCTGCCTGCATGACAGGGAGTGGAAATGAACAGTGCCTAATCAGCTGAACTGCAGTGCTGCAGGTGACAGCAGTGCTGAATTAGTTACAAATACAGGCAGCACACTGGAAGTGTTCAAAGAGGACAGTTTAAATATGTCACCAAAATGAGGCTTAAATCATACTTAACATGGTTTAGATTGCTAGTCCTACAGATCTGGGCTTTATTTTCCCTTGTTAGGCACTGTGGTAGCATAGAGCTCACTGTGGTCTAAGCAAATAAATATTCACTTAGCTCCCTGTGCTGAGCTCTGTGCTTTTGCAGCCAAATGAAACTATCCTGAAACTAGATAGTTCAAACTTGACTTTTTTGGCTGACTGGGTTTCTGCTGGTTCAGTAGACTGTGGGCTTCATGAGGAGTCACATGAGTGTGGTCAAATGCACTGTAATTTCTCATGACAGGTTAGTGACTTGCATGCAGGTTCCAATAGATCAGTAAAGGTTTTTATTCAGATGCTGACATCAAAGGGGGTTCAGATGCATATGTTCTACTGAGGGAGGGAAATTCTTGTGCTTCAAATGAAGCACTTGAGCAGTGCTGCCTATTTAGTGCTAGCATACATGCTTTTGCTTCATCTTCTCCCGTGTTTTTTCTTGTGGGTTTTAGAGTCTTGGCTTCATAAAAATCTTCTGTGGAAAAAGTATCACGTTTCTATGCCTGCCTCCAAAGGGACAGGATTCCTTAAAATGTGCTCTTTGCTTTGTTTAGTTCTTCAAACAAACCAAGCAAGCAAAGCAGGGTGGGGTGAGGGGCAAAACACCCCTGTGATGGTTTGGGTGTTCCTCACCCCCCCCCAACTTTTAGAAATCACCCAGACTAGACTCAGCCGGCTCTGGAAATTTGAATGAAGCTTATATTTACAGCTGGCACAATTTACAAGCAGAGATTTACAGTATATACAGAAATAGACAGAAATAGACAAGGTAAAAAAGGTAATACAGACACAATTCCCCTCCCAGAAACCTGAGTCCCCAGGAGGGGCTCTCAACCACCCCTCACCTTCCCCCTACCCCTCTCAACCTTACCCCAGTCCCAAGGAAGAATGGAGGTTCGGCCAAGAGGGTTAACAAGCAAGGTGAAGCAGCCAAGCAAAAGGAGGGTGAGGTTAGAAAGCAAGATGGAGTCCAGCCAGCAGCCTCAGCTTCTCCCCAGCAGGCAAAGCTCCCCAGCGAAGAGAAGAAGCAAGTGAAGTAATCTTTGTTTTGCCTTTCTTCTTTACACATCCCAGCAAGACTGTGAGGGAAGTAGACCTCACCATTGTTTTCATTTTACAGCCTATCATCTAGTTCTTCTCACCAAAACATGCTAGCTAGGCTCAAACTAGCACAACCCCCTCTCCTCTTTGTGAAAAATCAATCAAACTAACTGTAACAGCTCCAAAACTGCATTCTGAGTTATCTAACCATCCCCTGGATTCCATATGTGTTAATTTGCATTAAACTCTCTCTGGATGCTTATAAAAAGGCATAGGTGCTCTTACAAGCATGAGCTTTAACTCTGCTTCTCTGTGTCTCATGAGCTCCCAACTTTCTGTTCCCTTTCATTGAATTCAGCCCCTGCAATCCATACCCCACCCAGGGAAAGTCTTTCAGAAAGGTTGAAAATGCCCCAAGAGAGAGCTTGACCTAATGGGTTTGTTTCCAAAGCTGGATTTTAAAGCTCAGAGGAATTCAGCAGCATTTTCTTTGGCTCATTTCTGGTCAAGATACTTGTTCCCTGGCAGCCCTGAGTGTCAGCTGTACAAGTAAGGACTGATTTTGCATCATGCACAATACACTGTTTTGGTTCATTCTATTTATTCAAGACTTTGTCCTTCATGTTTTCATTCCCTGGCCCTTGATGGTTCCTGACAAAGCACAAAATGATTTTTTTTTTAGCTGATTTGAGAAATGGAATTACAAAAAGTTCTGTCAGTTATATGATCTAAAAATAGAATCATAGAATCAACCAAGTTGGAAGAGACCTCCAAGGTCATCCAGTCCAACCTGTCACCCAGACCTGTCCAATAGATGATAGAATAGAATAGAATAGAATAGAATAGAA
>WAAF01018368.1:169039-206238 GCA_013400475.1 Tricholaema leucomelas
CCAGGCTTTGCTTCAACACCTCCAGGGATGGTGACTCCACCACCTCCCTGGGCAGCCCATTCCAATGCCAATCACTCTCTCTGCCAACAACTTCCTCCTAACATCCAGCCTATACCTTCCCCTCGCACAACTTGAGGCTGTGTCCCCTTGTCCTGTTACTGGTTGTCTGGGAGAAGAGGCCAACCCCACCTGGCTACAACCTCCCTTCAGGTAGTTGTAGACAGCAATGAGCTCTGCCCTGAGCCTCCTCTTGTCCATGCTGCACACCCCCAGCTCCCTCACCCTCTCCTCACAGGGCTGTGCTCCAGGCCTCTCACCAGCCTTGCTGCCCTTCTCTGGACACGTTCCAGTATCTTAGCATCTCTTGATTTGAGGTAGCCCAGAACTGGACACAGCACTCAAGGTGTGGCCTGACCAGTGTTGAGTGCAAGGGAAGAATAACCTCCCTTGTCTTACTGGCCACATCTGCTACTTCATTTCTCCAAGTGATCTTTAAAAAAAAAACCAAAAACAACACAAAACCCTGAGATTTCTTCAAATTCTACTTGCAAGTTACTTTTAAATTGCTTATTCCCAGAAACATGAAATAATTATAAAATGCAGTGAAATGGAGTGGAAGGATTATATAGCCTTCCACTGTGTGCCTAAATGTTAGGCATAAAAGATTAAGCCAAACAAAATATATACACAAGCATTTCCTTTTTTTCCCCCAATGCTGAGGGTTTTTGAACACTTCATTTTATTGCGTGGAATGTTTTAAGTAGTAGCTTTCCATGGCTTGTAGGGATGTTGAAAGCTACATTTCTGGGCCAGCATCAGGCAAGCAAGCTCCTCTGTTGGGGTTTCTTATGCTGAGTAAGTTCCTTCTGAAAATTGATGACAGAATTAGAGAATGGTAGGTGTTGGAGGGTGTTTTGGAGAGAGATGCTGAACATGAAGGCATGGAAGCAAGGCAGCAATGGAGAACTGCCATTGGAATGGGCTGCCCAGGGAGGTGGTGGAGTTGCCATCCCTGGAGATATTCAAGTAAAACCTGGATGAGGCACTTAGTGCCATGGTCTGGTTGATTGTCTAGGGCTGGGTGCTAGGTTGGACTGGATGATCTTGGAGGTCTCTTCCAACCTGGTTGATTCTATGATTCTAAATGTAACTTCACAGCTGTTGAAGGAAGACAAAGATCCAAGTGTACTTTACATAGAGGAAAGGAGCTCAATTAACTTTATTCACTAGCAACAAAGTTGGTGAGAGGCTTGGAACACAAACCCAATGAGGAGAGGCTGAGGTTGTTTAGCTTGGAGAAGAGGAGGCTCAGGGGGGAACCTCATTGCCGTCTACATCTACGTGAAGGGAGGTCATAGGCAAATGGGGGTCAGTCTCTTCTGCCAGGCAAGCAGCAATAGAACAAGGGGACACAGTCTCAAGTTGTGCCAGGGGAGGTCTAGGCTGGATGTTAGGAGGAAGTTCTTCACAGAAAGAGTGATTGGCATTGGAATGGGCTGCCCAGGGAAGTGGTGGAGTCGCTATCCCTGGGGGTTTTGAAGCAAAGCCTGGATGAGTCACTTAGTGCCATGGTCTAGATGACTGGATAGGGCTGGGTGCTAGGTTGGACTGGATGATCTTGAAGGTCTCTTCCAACTTGCTTGATTCTATTGGGCTTTGCATCTGACCTGAAGGAGGTTGACAGTGAGACACTGTATGGAAGTGTGATGAGATTGTAGGGAATTATCCCAAAAGCAGGATGATCTCTGCAATAGAAAAGGTGTTTGGAGGAAAGGATTAGGAGAGGGTGTAAGTAGAATGTGTTTTAGAACATTAATAATAACAAAAAATAGATTAATGTTTCTGATAAACCAGATAATATTCTTCTAAAAAGTGAATAGATTTTTTTTCCAGATGAATATTTGGTGCTTTGTGGCAATAAATCATTACTTAGTTGAGAAAATCCTGTCAGAAAAAGGAGGATATTGTGATAGAAGGAAAGCTTTTATGAGTGATTTATTCATCTTTTAAAATTCTCCTTGTATAGTTATGAAAGAGGTTCCAGGGATGATGTTGTCTGACATAATTTTAGTAGGAATTTGAGTGACTGTTACAGAGACTGTGCAGATACCACTTACCATGCATCTTTTTTTCTCACTAGTTTGGCAAATTATATATATAAATGAAGACTAGAGCCAGAAAAATGCCTCATCTTTTCATCTTAACACGGGCTGAAATAAATCATAGAATGGTTTAGGTTGGAAGGGACTTCAAGGACCATCCAGCTCCAACCCCCTGCCATAGGCAGGACCCTAACCCTAACCCTAACCCTAATACAACACCTCCCACTAGAGCAGGTTGCTCAAGGCCTCATCCAGCCTGGCCTTGAGCACCTCCAGTGAGTGAGCAGCCACAACCTCCCTGGTCAGCCTGTGCCACTGTAAAGAACTTCTTCCTAACATCTAGTTTGAATCTTCCCTCTGCCAGTTTAAACCCTCATCCTGTCATTACAAGACCTTGTCAATAGTCCCTCCCCAGCCTTCCTGTAGACCCCCTTCAGATACTGGAAGGCCACTATAAGGTCTCCTCAAAGCCTTAGGCTGGATGTTAGGAGGAAGTTCTTCCCAGAGAGAGTGATTGGCATTGGAATGGGCTGCCCAAGGAGGTGGTGGAGTCACCGTCCCTGGAGGTGTTCAAGCAAAGCCTGGATGAGGCACTTAGTGCCATGGTCTGGTTGACTGGATAGGTCTGAGTGATAGGTTGGACTGGATGATCTTAGAGGTCTCTTCCACCTGGTTGGTTCTATTCTATTCTAACTGCAGAGCCCCAGCTCTCATAGCCTGTCCTCATAGCCTTGTTTGTGTGCTACAAAGATGTAGGCTTTTCTGGTTTTGCAGTCTGGCAGACTGGGCTTTCTTTTGAATAAAACTGCTTTAAGAACAGGAAAATGTCCAAGAAGTAAAAGAAGCCATGTAAACCATGACCATTTCCAGTTTGAGACTTGAAGGATCTTGGCAGATGAATTATTTTCACTTTCCAATAGATTTTCCATGTAGCTGTGTGTAGCTGGTATTTTTACAACAAAAAGTTGTAAGACATGCAGAAGATCAAAGTACTGATTTTCATCCCTCTTGCTTTCCCTGACTGCCCCCAAATGATGGTTAACTAAATGATGATTCCATTTCTGGAACCTCTATTACAAGAAGGATCTGGACATCTTGGAATGTGTCTAGAGAAGGGCCACGAGGATGATCAGAGGGCTGGAGCACCTCTCCTATGGAGACAGACTGAGAGAGTTGGGACTGTTAGGTCTAGAGAAGAGAAGGCTCCAAGGAGACTTGATTGTGGCCTTCCAGTATCTGAAAGGGGCCTAAGGGAGGGCTGGGGAGGGACTTTTTAGGGGGTCAGGTAGTGATAGGACTGGAGGGAATGGAGCAAAACCAGAAGTGAGTTTATTTAGATTGGATGTTAGGAAGAAGTTCTTCACCATGAGGGTGATGAGACACTGGAACAGGTTGCCCAAAGAGGTGGTGGAAGTCATAGAATCATAGAATCAAGCAGGTTGGAAGAGACCTCCAAGATCATCCAGTCCAACCTATCACCCAGCCCTGTCCAGCCAACTAGACCATATCACAGAGGTCTTTAAAGCCAGGCTGGAGGTGGCTCTGAGCAACCTGACCTAGTGTGAGGGTTGGACGTGGCACTTGGTGCCATGGTCTAGCCTTGAGCTCTGTGGTAAAGGGTTGGACTTGATGATCTGTGAGGTCTCTTCCAACCTTGGTGATACTGTGAGACTGTGTTCCTGCCCACGCAGAGGTGTTGCAACTAGATGATTCTTGAGGTCCCTTCCAGCCCTGACAATTCTGTGATTCTATGATTGAATAATCTCTTCCAGCCCTGACAATTCTGTGATTCTATGATTGAATAATCTCTTCCAGCCCTGACAGTTCTGTGATTCTATGATTGAATAATCTCTTCCAGCCCTGACAATTCTGTGATTCTATGATTGAATAATCTCTTCCAGCCCTGACAATTCTGTGATTCTATGATTGAATAATAGTTTTCACTGAAGGGTCCAGTTAATTGCATCTCTTTTTCCCATTCCATGATGGGCTGTCTTTGTGTGTGTATGTATAATCTATCTCTTTTTGGGAAGGGGGGAAAGAAATCTACTTAAAATTCCATTTGTTCTTAGGAGTGACTGTACTAAACCAGCCCAAAACTGTGAGACCTACCCATACCAGAACTATTCACCATAACTTTCAGAGGAACAAATGTTACTCCTCCACGTTCTGTGTTTTAAAACAAATATTCAGTAGTCTCCATTTCTGCAGCATGTAGCTATCTTGGGTGTTTTGTTGATCTTGGCTACACAATATGAGGACCATAACTGTTTTCCAAGAGGTAATAAATGTTAATGTTACCGAAATGGATGAAAAATGTTTCACTTATGGAAATGTGCTTTTCCTAATGGTGGCTCTATTCCTTTGCAAATGTGGTCTCTTCAATTTGTGCAGTATGAGTAGCAAACTGTTCCAGTATAGGTGTGCTAGTTTGAACCTAGCTAACATGTTTTGGTGAGAAGAACTAGATCATAGGCTGAGAAATGAAAACAAAGGTGAGGTCTACTTCGCTCACAGTCTTGCTGAGATGTGTAAAGAAGAAAACCAAAACAAAAGATTAAGTCACTTTGCTCTGCACTTCGCTTGGGCACTTCAGTCTGGGCTGTTCTCTCAGCTCTTTGCCTGCTGGGGAGAGCTGGGGCTGCTGGCTGAACTCCATTTTGCTTTCTAACCTCACCCTCCATTTGCTTTTGTGGCTGATTCACCTTTGCTTCTTAATCCTCTTGGCCGAACCTCCATTCTTCCTTGGGACTGGGGCAAGGCTGAGAGGGGTAGGGGGAAGGTGAGGGGGTGGTTGAGAGCCCCTCCTGGGGACTCAGGTTTCTGAGAGGGCTGTTGTGGTTCTGTATTACCTTTTTACCTTGTCTATTTCTGTCTATAACTGTATATACTGTAACTATCTGCTTGTAAATTGTGCCAGCTGTAAATATAAGCTTCATTCATATTTCCAGAGCTGGCTGAGTCTAGTCTGGGTGATTTCTAAAGTGTGGGGGGGTGGGGAACACCTGAACCATCACAATAGGTGATTCCAGTGTTTGGACAGGCTCTAAAAGAGAGCAACAGGGTACTCTTTCTGGAGTTATCATTGCCATTTCAGGATTGTCAGTTACTGAAACCTGTTTTCAGATAAACCCAAAAGAAATATATAGAGAGATACTTTCTGACTTAATATTCACTAATACAAAATTAAGCAATCAACTCATATGAACATTTCAGGAGGAATTCAAACTCAGATTTTGATTAAGGGACTTCTGTGTGCTCTGTAATTCATGTAACTGTTCATATAAGAGCCCTGGAAATCCATTGCAAACAGATTTGAAAGAGAAAGTTAAACCACCTCAACTTCAACCTCAGCTAGAATGTATCTTCTTAATCATTATGAACTCCTGCCATTAGTGCTGAGGTAGGTGATAAATATCCTGTCAGAGGTCTCTATCCAGCTGTCTTCCTTTATATCTTTGGTCTTGCAACATATTCGGTTTCCAATTCTTTCTGGTGAGCTGTGAGACCGTAGATAATTTGTTCACTCCAGTGGAGTTCATATTAATTATATTGACAGCAAAATGAAGTATCTTAATTTCACATTATCGATCAGAGGATTCTTTGGGAGACTACAGAACTGGCATAGCTTTCTACTGGACCTGAACTTCATGCTGAAGGTCTGTAAAGTGGCTAATATATAGCTTTTTGCTGTCCTCTGTATATCATAGAATCAACCAGGTTGGAAGAGACCTCCAAGATCACCCAGTCCAACCTAGCACCCAGCCCTAGCCAGTCAACCAGACCATGGCACTAAGTGCCTCATTCAGGCTTTGCTTGAACACCTCCAGGGACGCTGACTCCACCACCTCACTGGGCAGCCCATCCCACTGCCAATCAATCTCTGGCAAGAACTTCTTCCTAACATCCAGCCTAGACCTTCCCCAGCACAACTTGAGGCTGTGTCCCCTTGTTCTGTTGCTAGTTGCCTGGGAGAAGAGACCAATCCCACCTGGCTACAGCCTCCGTTCAGGTAGTTAGAATCATGGAATCATAGAATCAGTCAGGGTTGGAAGCAACCACAAGGATCATTTAGTTCCAACTCCCCTGCCTTGGGCAGGGACACCTTACCCTAGATCAGGGTGTCCAGAGCCAAGTTGTAGACAGCAACGAGATTACCCCTGAGCTTTCTCTTCCCCATGCTAATCAACCCCAGGTTCCTCAGCCTCTCATCAAACTGTGCTAGACATTACCTGTAGTAAGTATTGCTAATATACAATGGTCAGACATACATATTTTTATATAGTTAGAGGTTTGGTTGGTTTGGTTTTTTAATTTGGCATTCCATTGGTACTTACAAATGAACTCCAAAATGTGCTTGGGTATTCTTGTTTGCAACTCAGTGTACTCTGCCACTAGTAGGTGAAAAGAAAAGTCTGAGGCACTTCCATATAACAATCTCTTGGCAGTTTGGTATTCTGCCTCGAGGTTTCAGTAACCCATATTTCAAATCTCACTGCAATGTGCTCTGTGGTGTTTTTCCACATTATTTTTTGTTTCCTGATGTAAAAAAAAAACAACAAGCAAACAAAACCAAGCCACTATTTCTGTGAGCCTCAAAGGTGTCTGCAATAGGAGTTGGCAACTCTCAGCTCTTTACTGGAATCTAGGCATGGAAGCCTATTTATTTATTTGAAAGAAATCCCACTAGGTTGTATCAGATGCACTGTGCAAAGGGTGCAAACACTGAAACTATGAAAGCTGTCAACACTTTGTATTGCCCTTTAAGCTGAGGTGCCCAGCAGTGCATGATTTTTGCCATCTCTGTGAAGGAGCAAGGCTGTGAAATTCCAGATGTGGATTAATCTTCATTTCATGGTTAGTCTCAGTTTGAAAGCTGACGGAAATTTACTCCAGTGTTTTAGATTTAGGGAATTTGTACCTTCAAGCAGGATTTAGATTGTTGTGGGTTTTTGGTGGGGTTGTTTGTTTGTTTGTTTCATGTGTGTTTGTTTATTTGTTTGCTTTAAGTATAGACTTAGCATTTGAGTCCAGTAGCAAACTTTTGGAGTCAGGCTAGAAGGCTTAAAGGTTAATTTTATCTAAACCAACCTTTCCCCAAGAGACCTCCATGCCAAAATGCCAGTTGTGAGGCTGCCATTTCATGCAGCTTTACTTTGCTACTGTTGTGGAGGCAGAGAATTAACATGACTGAGTCAGGAAATATTTAAAAATAGAATTATTTTATTTTCCTGAACCCCCACCCCCAAAACTATATACAGAAATTAATTTAGTTTAATTAGCAGACTCAGTTTGATCGAGAATATCTTACAAAGGACACTATAGATAATTTGGTTATTTTACAAGTCAGGAAATGGCAAAGGCTAAGCTATAAACACAGCTTTCCCCCACTGTCAATCAGGCTGAGCAGAAGTTGAGAGAAAAGCTTACTCATGGATGTGAGCTAGGTTGGATTCTCTCTGCAGGGGCAGCCTGTGATGTTATCAGCGATATCCAATAGAGATCCGTGCCAGAGAAGTCCGAGATGAGTCACAGAGCGCCAAACTCAGAAGTGTCTCCAGCACTTCTTCACAAGTGGGATGGTCGTGGAATGAGGCTGCTTGTACAATGGGAGGGGGAGAGCCAAAAGTGCTTGAGTCCCCTCATCCGACAGGCAGTCAGCAATTAGTGACTGAATAGGGTCTGAGAGAGAGGGTGGTCCAGGTGCTTGCTGGCTCTCTCTCTTTCAAAGGATATTGGAGGCTCGATAAGCCTGCTAAGCTTGCACAAGAGAGTGCTTACAGTGGGGGAGCTGTCCAAAGCAGGGATGATCCAGTCACAGCAGGAGCTTGTCCTTCGCAGTGCCAGGGGACCCTCTCTGCAGGAAGCCCCAAGGCAGGAAGCACTCCCCTATATTTATAACTTTTCCCCCAGACAAAGTGTCCATTTACCATTTCCTAGGCGCAAAAACCACAGCCAGTCATCAGCCCCATTTCAGCACAGCCATCTGCACAGGTCACCCCCTGTGCCAGAACAACTCTTTGCTCCCCTCCTTCAAGTCTGCAGGGCTGGGGGGAAGCAGGTTTTTTGCATGTTTCCTCTCCCATTCAAACCATGGAGTGAGAGGAATTTGGGGTCTCCAAGACACCAGAACAGCTACTTGCACTAGCCTGCAAGTTTGCCTGTGTTCCCTTTTTTTACTGTAGTGTCATCTGGCTGCATGATACACTTTGAGCTTCAGAACTAAATTTAAAAGTAGCAAAGGCAGCAAATATTTTAATATAAACATTTGTTTAATTATCTATGCAGATACCACTGAAAAAGTTGATGACATAGCAGAAATGCTACACAGTGTTGCTTTTGTACTTGAAAATGTATATAAGTAGCCTTGTAATTTCTGCTTCTGCTTAAGGCATTTCAGAGAATCATAGAATCAAGTAGGTTGGAAGAGTCCTCCAAGATCATGCAGTCCAACCTAGCACCCAGCCCTGTCCAGTCAACTAGACCATGGCACTAAGTGCCTCANGGCAGTTTCATTCTTATTTCTAGAATTATTCAAGATGTAAATTTTTTTGTATTTTTTCTAATGTTCAAAAGAAGTAGGGACATAAAGCACATTGTTTTGAAACTCTGAGACAAATAGATGATCGGAGACGTTGTTCCTTTAAAGTGCCAGCCGAGAGACTCCATTAACCGTGTGACAACAACACGTGGACCCACACAGAGCACCACCATAGAGGAGATAGCTGCAGCCTGAAATGCTGCATTATTGGCAGGCTTCTGAATAATTTCACAAAGGCACTTCAGGCCAGGAATCTTGTTAGTGGAACCTGGTCTCGCTTCAGTCTTTATATCTCCAGCATGTAAAACTCAGTTGTATCCTCCTAGGACTCCCAAGTATTATTTTTTAATTCAATTCAGTAGCTTGTGATTGACAGGGACCTCTTCATGAATATGTTAAGAAAGAACTGTTTCCTGGATATTATGTCCTTTCATATCTGTCAGGAGTAGAATATTCATGATGCTGGGTCTCCTATTGTAAAAGAAATATCACAGAAACATATTCTAGTTTTTATAAAGTCCAGGGGAAAAATGAATGCCTTAGGGGCTGATAGGTAAGGTGTATTTTTATATTGTATTTTTTTGGTCCCCAAAACAATTTAGAAATACAATGTGACAGCTAGCAGAATATAGATCAGCAAGCAGGAAGCTCTAAATATCACAGCCATGAGCTTAGAGTTGATAAACTGGTAGGGATTTTTAGATGTGGGGTCGTGTTTTTCTGAGGGCTGTAGCTTCATATTAATGTATTGTACATTTCTGTGTTTAAAAAAATGCAACTATGAAGTCAGGTTTTCTTCACAATCTTTATTTCTTCCTGCTGAAAGTCTTTCTCCCCCCTCCCCCCCCCCTCTCTTAAATCAAATCCTGCCAAAACTTAGACATGTACTGGAACACTGAGCAGGTGAATGCCAACTGCTCTGAGCCATCCTTCAGTGCTGGCAACTCTAACAGTAGCTTTATATGACAGAGGACAGGGCAACAGAAAAGAGGAGCAGACACCTCTTTTATGAAAGAACAAACATATGCAAAACCACCTGGTTTGTTGGGTTGTTGTTTTTTTAGAGCAGGTTGAATTACCTCTGGAAAATACTTTCTGTGCAAAAATATGATCTTGTCAAAACAAATTTTCTACTTAATAGAAAATATTTATTTGGTCAAAAGACATCTCTCTATAATAACTAGAAGGGAATATTTTGAGCTAATTTCATTTTGACTTACAAAGCACTTTAACTCCAGTTTTGGAGATTGAAAGACAAAATAAGTTCCCATTTTATATGAGTCAGAATTTCAGTTTTGACTTACAATGCTGTGAAACTTTGAGCTCAGTCAAAATTAAATGCATTAGCTTTTCAGATGAGTTAACCAGTTCCCATGCAGAAATCACTCATATTTGTTTCCCTGAAAAATCCCAAAGCATTTTCTAAGGAAAAGAAATATTTTTCTAGCTGATTCTGATGATTTCTTGTCCAAGAGGCATTATCTGTAACTGACATTTCAGCTGCGTTACATAACTCCCCTCTTTTTTTTTTTCCCAGGGACTTGTATTTCCCAACTGATAATGCAGGCACTGAGAAAGCTGTTACACAGTTAAATGCAAATGAGAGGGTGACTTTCTTCACCATTGTACCTCAGGCTGGAATTGTTAGGGTCTTACTCAGCTCATTATTGCCTGGGGAAAAGATTAGTCTAAATAATGCATACATATGAGTAACTCTACCCTAACTGCAGGATGCCATTAGTTTATTCAAGACATCATTATCCTTTTTTTTTTTTCTAATACAAAAAAAGAAAAGAGACTTAATGTGTGTAAAAAGCCCTGAATTCATGTTGTTGGAGAGCTACTCTGTTTGGTTGCTCTGTGGCTGCTCATAGGCAGCATCAGCCTTTGGCTGGAGCACACTGTTGCTGCTGTGCTCTGAACAGGTTCTTCTGGGCTGTAAAAGCGATTAATCAATCAGGTTGGAAGAGACCTCCAGGATCATCCAGTCCAACCTAGCACCCAGCCCTATCCAGTCAACTAGACCATGGCACTAAGTGCCTCATCCAGTCTTTTCCTGAACACCCCCAGGGATGGTGACTCCACCACCTCCCTGGGCAGCCCATTCCAAGGGCAAATCACTCTCTCTGTGAAGAACTTCCCCCTAACATCCAGCCTATACTTCCCTCGGCACAACTTGAGACTGTGTCCCCTTGTCCTGTTGCTGGTTGCCTGGCAAAAGAGACCAACCCCCACCTGGCTACAGCCTCCCTTCAGGTAGTTGTAGACAGCAATGATGTCTGCCCTGAGCCTCCTCTTCTCCAGGCTGAACAACCCCAGCTCCCTCAGCCTCTCCTCATAGGGTTTGTGTTCTAGGCCCTTTACCAGCTTTGTTGCCCTTCTCTGGACACGTTCCAGCACCTCAACATCTCTCTTGAGTTGAGGAGCCCAGAACTGGACACAATACTCAAGGTGTGGCCTGAACAGTGTTGAATACAGGGGAAGAAGAACCTCCCTTGCCCTACTGGCCACACTGTTCCTGATCCAGGCCGGGATGCCATTGGCCCTCTTGGCCACCTGGGCACACTGCTGGCTCATCTTCAGTCTACTATCCACCAGTACCCCCAGGTCCCTTTCCTCCTGGCTGCTCTCCAGCCACTCTGTCCCCAGCCTGTAGCAATTGTAGATTAAGGCCCCGCGTGTAGCTGCTGAAGTCTGATCTGTCACCACAGTTTCACACAACAAATGAGGCAGCCCTGGTATTTTCTTTTATTAATGTAGTAAGAATAAACTTGAGAAGGGCTCTGTGTTTCACCTCGCTTTCTGTGCAGCACATGTTGACTTTTAGTCAGCAGGAGCTTGCTTCTCCCAAGCGCTGAGCGCTCTTGTCCCCTGCCGAGTGCCCGGAGCAGCTCCTGGTGTCTGCAGGAGCTGAGGGCAGTCACTGCAGAGCACGCAGCATGGTGCAAGATCAAGCTTCATAAGCTGGGGTGAAATTGAAGACACTGACCTACAGGTGAAAGGCTCTGTATCCTATTAGCAATCTTAGTATCATACAATCCCCCAAAGTAAATCATTCCTGATCAAAAAGCATGAAAAAGCCCTTCTTAGAAGCAAGTGCAAGCTTATTGTGTGGATCAGCATGCTTAGGAAGGTCATGCCTGCCTGTCTTGGGTAGAGTATTGCTGGATATTCTTGCTTCCAGAATGAAAAATATGTCTTTTGCAAGGAAGAATGAGATGTATGTACCCCACCCTTGCGGTTTGTCCTCAAATGCTTTCTCAAAGCTTTTGTTTTCTTAGGAGGGTTGTTTGGCAGATGAGAGATGTTCCAGTTCACTTTGAATGCAGATGTATCCCTGGGTAATGGGAGCTAATATAGGAGGTAAAAGGCACTGCAACTTGCTTTTGCTCCAAAAAAAGTTTCAGCTAGGATTGGTCTTACACCTGCCTGTAAAATAAATACATCACAAGTTGTGAAGGTGTGATGGTTTGGGTGTTCCCTGCCCCCCACTCCACTTTGGAAATCACCCAGACTAGACTCAGCCAGCTCTGGACATTTGAATGAAGCTTATATTTACAGCTGCCACAATAGACAAGCAGATAGTTACAGTATATACAGTTATAGACAGAAATAGACAAGGGAAAAGGTAATACAGAAACACAACAGCCCTCCCAGAAACCTGAGTCCCCAGGAGGGGCTCCCAATTGCCATTCCACCTTCTCCCACCCCTCTCAACCTTACCCCAGTCCCAAGGAAGAATGGAGGTTCAGCCAGGGGGTTAGGAAGCAAAGTAGATTAATCAGAGAGATGGCAGAAAGGCTAGAGGGAGAAATGCAGCTCAGGCAATGCCCCAAGCAGAAGTGCCTTATCTATGTTTGGATTCTTGCTCTTATACCTCTCAACAAGCCTATGAGTGAAGTAGACATCACCTTTGTTTCCCTTTCACAGCCTGCAATCTAGTTCTTCTCACCAAAACATTCTAGCTAGTTTCAGACTAGCACAGAAGGCTTAACTTAAGTGATCCAAGGGAAAAGAGAGGTGCTTATTTTTATTATGCTTTCTATGTGGACAGGTTTTCAAGCCTCAACAGGATCCCTACAGGTATGAATTGCATGAGATGGACCCAGGGCCCACAATGTGTTGTGCATGTCTTAGGAAGGGTCATATCAGAGATATTAATATTCTATTTCCAGTAGCTAATGGACTTTTAAAGACTTTATGATCATTTTAGCCATTCATGTCACTGCTTTTGCGTCACCAAGTCACCGGTGTTACCTTGCAATCTCAGCATAGGTTGTCAAGATTCTTCCACAAGTCTCACTGAACTAAATATTACATCACCTTTCCCTCTCTCTTTGTAACCTCTCTCTCTAGCTTTCCTGGCTAAAGGGAGATGACAAAGCAGAGCCTGGATGAGTTAAATCTGGATGGTGTCTGTCTAAAACATGATTAAGTAGAAAAAATAAAAAGGAAAGCAATCAAAGTGGTGTTTTAATGCCAAAAGCAGTGAATAAAGAATGCTGCTGGCTTTGGTCTTAATCCATAAAAATCCCACAGCTGGTATGTACATGGAATAATCCTATATGAAAGAAAAACAGGAAAAGAGAGAAGCCACATTGCCTTATAACAACCCTGGATGTTAAAATATGCTCATCAGCACAATTAGAAGGAAAACACAGTACAAAAAACAAATGAAAAGCCCAAGCAAAACAGGTTAGCATACTTACTACTTGCAGCACTGCATGCTTGCATTTCTTTTTAGGTGTACTGCAACCACATTTCCAGTTCTTGATGACATGGCAATGTTTTGATAAAGGAAAAGAATTTTGTGACCTTGTGTACTGCTGCTTCTGGTCACATTTCAATTAAAACTTTCTTCCTGCTTTGAATAATGACTAGAAGATGTATTTCCCCAAGGATCAGTGCTGGGCCTGGTCCTGTTCAATATCTTTATTGATGATCTGGACGAGGAGATTGATTCAGCATCAATAAGTTTGCTGATGGCACCGAACTGGGAGTAGGTTTCAATCTGTTGGAGGGTAGGAGAGCCCTGCAGAGGAACCTTGCCAGGCTGGATGGGTGGGCAGAGGCCAATGGGATGAGATTCAAAAAGCCTAAGTGCAGTGTTCTGCACTTTGGCCACAACAACCCCAAGCAGCACTACAGGCTGGGGACAGAGTGGCTGAGAGCAGTCAGGCAGAGAGGGACCTGGGGGTGCTGGTAGATAGTAGCTGAAGATGAGCCAGCAGTGTGCCCAGGTGGGCAGGAGAGCCAATGGCATCCTGGCCTGGATCAGGAACAGTATGGCCAGTAGGACAAGGGAGGTTATTCTGCCCCTGTACTCATCACTGGTCAGGCCACACCTTGAGTGCTGTGTCCAGTTCTGGGCTCCTCAATACAAGAGAGATGTTGAGATACTGGAACGTGTCCAGAGAAGGGCANGAAGTTGTTGGCAGAGAGAGTGATTGGCATTGGAATGGGCTGCCCAGGGAGGTGGTGGAGTTGCTGTCCCTGGAGGTGTTCAAGAAATGCCTGGATGAGGCACTTAGTGCCATGGTCTGGTTGATTGGACAGGGCTGGGTGCTAGGTTGGACTGGATGATGTCGGAGGTCTCTTCCAACCTGGCTGATTCTATGATTCTAAAGAAATAACTGAGAATGATGAAGAACTATGGATTTTGTGAGGAGATTCTGAATTTCTATGAAAATTCCCCAAGTTGGGCATTGAGTGATTTTAGAGACCTAGGGATAAACCAGTTTGGTCAATTTCACAGTAGTTATTAAAGATAATTCAAATCCCAGCTAATAATAGAGATACATTCTCTTCTGTTGAGTCTGTTAGTTCACAATGCTTTTGTGGGATGTCAGTTCTCTGGGATTTGTATTTATTTCTTAGTCCTCTGAAGCTGTTGACATCCTGGTGCAGTATCTATGTAAAGACATTTAGGCTAATTAGTAGCCTGTTTGCATGTAAGTCTGTGTTTGAAAGTGCACAGCCTGGATGGTTGAGAAGTGTTGACATGAAGGATGGAGGAGTGAAGCTGAATGGCTGAAACAGGAGAGAACTGGGTGACCTTACTGAGATAGTAAACTGGTGGGAATTGGAAAATTGGGATTTGGGGAAAAAAGGAAATGACAGTGAAAGCTTTTAGACAGAGAAAGATGAAAGGGAAAACATTTGAATCATCTTGAAAGGTAAAACTGTTCTACCATACAGCAGCTCGAACTGCATAGTGCCGATTCATTTAGGTCTTGTTCTGCTTCTGGGACAAGTGATCTCTGACTGCAATATGGGTGTAATTGGAGAGGTGCTGGATCCATTTAGAGGTTGTGCTCATTTCTGGCTGTGCTAGTTTGAGACTAGCTGGAATATTTGGTGAGAAGAATTAGATTATAGGCTGTGAAACAGTGGTGATGTCTACTTCACTTACAGGTTTGCAGAGGTGTATAAAAACAAGAACACAAACATAGACAACACAGTTGCAGTGGCTCTCTGTTGCAGCTGGTGCCTGTACTGTTCTCCCTAACCTGCTGTCTTTGTAACTAATCCTTCTGCTTCCTAACCCCCCTGGACAATCCTCCAAACTCACCTTGCATGTAAGGCAAAGTCTAGGATAAGGTAGAGGGGTGGAAAAAAGTTGAAAGGGTGGTTGGAAGCCCCTTCTGGGGACTCTGGTTTCTGTGAGGGCTGTTGTGTTCCTGTATTGCCTTTAACTTGTGTATTTCTGGCCATAGCTGTAACTGTTGTAAATATCTGCTTGTATGTTGTGCTAAGCTGTGAATAGAAAGCTTCATTCCTTAACTTCCAGTTCAACTGAGCCTAGTCTGGGTGATTTCATAAGAGGGGTGGGTGAGTAACACCCAAACCTTCACACCAGTTTAGAAAGGACTGTAGGACTGAGCCAGAGTGATGGCAGAGTGTTCATACCAGATATAAACCAAATGTTTTTCACAGGTTCATAGGATCATTTTGGTTGGAAAAACTTTTAAGATCATTGAATCCAACCCGTACCAAGTCTGGTGCTAACCTATGCCCCTTAGCATCACATCTCTGTGTCTTCTGCACACCTCCAGGAACGGCAGTGCCTTACACCCAGATCAGCTGGGCCTCTGTTGCCAGTGATATCTTACTGTCCATCCTCAGCCTGACTCCAGTGAGTATTCCAGGACTGTAGTTCTGAAAAGAGATGCAAACACTTCTTTTAGTCTCATATACTGCAGCATTTTCCTGAAAAAAAGATTCTGTGCAAGGAGTGGGCAGAATATGAGCAGTCAATTGGAATTGGGTGTAGCACACAATGATATCTTCCTTTCTTGACTCTGAGCAGAAGAGAGGAAGAATCTCACCAACTAAATTTTGCATGGAGTGATGCAGCTCAGCAACATCCATTTCCCCTAAAACATTCACCTAATTTTGCTAGCCACCATTTTAGGAGATGTTGAAGAAGGAACCCTGTACATCTTTTGTGCAGCACCTCTGATTCTGAATAATTAGAGTAGAAAGACTTTCAAGTTGGCTTCAAGTTTTAGGTTGTTATATAAATAAGTTCACAGGAATCTCAAATGCTTTACGTAAATCTGACAGCAACTATAAAAGGCTTTTGAACATTTTTGTTGCCAAAGTCCCAGGGATTGCTGGAATCTTAAATAGCCTGTTCTAAGCTTCAATTCAGAAGCTTTTTGTCATGTTTAATAATGTGGTGAATAATTCCTTTCTGTTCATAGTTTCCACATTTATAATCCACAAGGATCTTTGAGGCATGCGACAGATGTTTTCCAGAGTTATAAGTGGAAAGGGTCTTTCCTACTCCAAACGCAAAACTTGCTGTTCAAGTACTCTTTGTCTCACTTCTTCTAAAGGACTGTCATTAGAAGATGCTAAAATGCAAAAGTTGTCAGTTGTCTGAGGGAATTATATTTGGAATATCAAAGCTTGAGACTAACTGTGATGATAGATGCATCATACAAGCAGATGTGCAACACATGGCTCTACCAGGGAGGAGTCTGCAAACAGCATAATGGTAGGCTCAGATTCAGTCCAGGGTATTAAGCTCCACTGAGGTGCACCATGACATTTTTAGGGTGACTTGTATTGCAGTGCAACATGATCAGGAAAAGCCAAATGTGTCCTGGAAACACAGAGTATAGGCATTTGCAGAAGCTCAGAAATGCCAGTGCCTGGCATCTGTAGATGATGTGGGATGTTTGTCCTGCTGTCACTGGCAAGCTAGTAGTTCGTGAAGTTGCAGGTTCAGAATTTCATGTTAGTTTTGTAGAAATCAGTGCAGCTTTAAGTGTTTTGGATGTATTTGTAAGTGGCATTCTTAATATGAGTAACATTGTTCCTGTGCCCCAGTCAGGGCACAATTTACTATTGGCCTTATGCTAACCATTATAATTCCAATTTCTGTGTGTGCTCTTAAATTGCACCCATGTGTATTTGCTGCATTCCTAAGCCAGGTTGTTATATTTCATAGATAAGCAGATAGGTGCTTTGCTTTATATAATTTTCCTCTTGAAATTTGATTTGCAAAGATGGAGTTGTTTGAATATGTTTAACTTGGTGCCTTGTGAATGAGTCCTGGGAATACTAAGATTTAAGACAGTTTAAGAAAGTACATCTGCATTAGAGCTAAGCAGGTTCTCTGCAAAGTTGCATTTCTTCTTCATCTTCATCACCACTTTGTAGCAATGTTAATTCTCAATGCCCTGTGAAGGAATCACTTAGTAGCAAAATAATTCCAGAAGGCATCTTACTGTATAAATGTGTGAAATGGTGAATGTTAACAGAATAGCAGAACATAAGAGGTTGGAAGGGATGTCAAGAGATCATTCAATCCAACCACCCTATCTAACCAGATCACCTAGGACATTGTTCTTAGATCCCCCTGGACAATCCTCCAAACTCACCTTGCACATAAGGCAAAATCTAGGATAAGGGTGGAAAGAAGGTGGAAGGGTGGTTGGCAGCCCCTTCTGGCAACTCTGTTTTCTGGGAGTGCTGTTGTGTTCCTGTATTGCTTTTAACTTGTAGATTTCTGTATATAGCTGTAAATACTGTAAATATCTACTTGTATATTGTGCTGAGCTGTAAAGATAACCTTCATCCCTTAACTTCCAGTTCAGCTGAGCCTAGTCTGGGTGATTTCATAACAGGGGGGCAAGGAACACCCAAACCTTCACACCAGTTTAGAAAGGACTGTAGGACTGAGCCAGAGTGATGGCAGAGTGTTCATACCAGATACAAACCAAATGTTTTTCACAGGCTCATAGGATCATTTTGGTTGGAAAAGACCTTTAAGATCATTGAATGCAACCTGTACCGAGTCTGGTGCTAACCCCCTTAGCATCACATCTCTGTGTCTTCTGCACACCTCCAGGAACGGCAGTGCCTTACACCCAGATCAGCTGGGCCTCCGATGCCAGTGATATCTTACTGACATATGATATCTTACTGGCATATCATTTTAGGACTGTACATACCAAGTAGTTGTTCATTTATAACAATTCCACCCTAAAGCTTTCTACAAACCCTAGAAATAATCATTCTAGCAGAGATGACTGTTCAGAAGAGTGCTTTTAATCTCAAACCATGGAATTCCTCCCAGGCACGCATTTCATAAACAAAAACTCGAAGAACTGTTAAATGTGATTTTTTTTAATGGCCCTAAAATGAAACTTATTTGGAGAACATAGTACAAATGAAATTTTCATTTTCTGATTGAATAAATAAAAAAAAAAGGTTTATCTGTCTGTTTTGCTACCTATTACTGATTCTACCTCACTGATATTGTTGAGCTTTCATCAAAAGGCACAATAAAATTGTTTTCCTTTCGTGAATAGCTCTGCTATTTTGCAATCAAACCTCTCTCTGCCATTTGTCATTGTATTCACCACTCTCCAGTGTCACTCTTTAATAAGGTTCTTTTATTTGCTGTTGTACACTTTCTGGAAATATTTTTTTTCCATTTCAGGGAAAAGTTCTGCTTTAGTGGGTTTTTTTCCCAATACCCTTATATGGTTTTGCAGACTTAGGCAGTGAGGTTGTCACAATCTCACAGTATCACCAAGGTTGGAAGAGACCTCACAGATCATCAAGTCCAACCTGTTACCACAGAGCTCAAGGCTAGACCATGGCACCAAGTGCCACGTCCAATCCTGCCTTGAACAGCTCCAGGGACGGCGACTCCACCACCTCCCTGGGCAGCCCATTCCAGTGTCCAATGACTCTCTCAGTGAAGAACTTTCTCCTCACCTCAAGCCTAAATTTCCCCTGGCACAGCTTGAGGCTGTGTCCTCTTGTTCTGGTGCTGGCTGCCTGAGAGAAGAGAGCAACCTCCTCCTGGCTACAACCACCCCTCAGGTAGTTGTAGACAGCAATAAGGTCTGCCCTGAGCCTCCTCTTCTCCAGGCTAAACAATCCCAGCTCCCTCAGCCTCTCCTCGTAGGGCTGTGCTCGAGGCCTCTCCCCAGCCTCGTTGCCCTTCTCTGGACACGCTCAAGCATCTCAATGTCCCTCTTAAACTGGGGGGCCCAGAACTGGACACAGTACTCAAGGTGTGGTCTAACCAGTGCAGAGTACAGGGGCAGAATGACCTCCCTGCTCCTGCTGGCCACACCATTCCTGATGCAGGCCAGGATGCCATTGGCTCTCTTGGCCACCTGGGCACACTGCTGGCTCATGTTCAGGTGGGTATTGATCAGCACCCCCAGATCCCTCTCTGCCTGGCTGCTCTCCAGCCGCTCCTTTCTTTTCTTTGTCTTTTTTTTTCTTTATCTTTCTTTTTACCCCAGTTTAGTGTGCGGCCTTCATATTACATGGTTCCTCTTGTTTTATGGCAAACTCTCCTACTTCACTTTGCAGTTATTTCCAACAGATTTAACATTTAGCTGTCTGCATCCACTTTATGGGTATGTATAATGTATGGATTGCAATAGTGTCCCATTAATTTTTAATGAATTGGCTCCTTATCCAGTGCTATCTAATAGAGATAATCATCAGAGTGCATTGTCATACTGCAGTGCCCAAGAAACTTTTTAATATTCCTTTTTGCATATGCATATTCCCAGTTTCTCTCTCATTCTCACTTAGTATACCATGCCTCAATCACATTTCCACTACTTAGTTGAAAACCTGCATGTTTCAATCCTAATGCCTTGCGGCTCATATTGAGCAGTAAAT
Organism: Tricholaema leucomelas; assembly: GCA_013400475.1. Taxonomy (NCBI): domain Eukaryota; kingdom Metazoa; phylum Chordata; class Aves; order Piciformes; family Lybiidae; genus Tricholaema lacrymosa; species Tricholaema leucomelas. Next base: position 188,846 of record WAAF01018368.1, read on the forward strand.
TGGCAGAGGGATGTGAAGAAATTTCAGAAGTTCCAGTTCACACTGGCTACTCACTGTTGTTTTATTCTCTGTGAGCTGGTTTAGGGCTCATTGGAATATTCTGATGAGAGGCCACAACAACCCCAAACAATGCTACAGGCTGAGGACAGAGTGGCTGGAGAGCAGCCAGGCAGAGAGGGACCTGGGGGTACTGGTAAATAGTAGCTGAAGATGAGCCAGCAGTGTGCCCAGGTGGCCAAGAGAGCCAATGGCATCCTGGCCTGTATCAGGAACAGTGTGGCCAGTAGGACGAGGGAGGTTATTCTTCCCCTGTACTCAACACTGGTCAGGCCACACCTTGAGTGCTGTGTCCAGTTCTGGGCTCCTCAATTCAAGAAAGATGTTGAGATGCTGGAAGGTGTCCAGAGAAGGGCAACGAAGCTGGTGAGGGGCCTGGAGCACAGCCCTGTGAGGAGAGGCTGAGGGAGCTGGGGGTGTGCAGCCTGGAGAAGAGGAGGCTCAGGGCAGACCTCATTGCTGTCTACAACTACCTGAAGGGAGGTTATAGCCTGGTGGGGTTGGTCTCTTCTGCCAGGCAACCAGCACCAGAACAAGGGGACACAGTCTCAAGTTGTGCCAGGGGAAGGTCTAGGCTGGATGTTAGGAGGAAGTTGTTGCCAGAGAGAGTGATTAGCATTGGAATGGGCTGCTCAGGGAGGTGGTGGAGTTGCCATCCCTGGAGGTGTCCAAGCCAAGCCTGGATGAGGCACTTAGTGCCATGGTCTGGTTGATTGTGTAGGGCTGGGTGCTAGGTTGGACTGGATGATCTTGGAGGTCTCTTCCAACCTGGTTGATGCTATAACAATAAATTCCATATCATTCATTGGTGTGATAAAAGGGATAAAAGGCCAAAGCACAAACATTGCCTCCCTTTTGCGTTTGGATGCTTGCTCCCTTTGATTCTCTTTCATTCTGCTGTAATCTGTTTTGGCTAACCTCAGCTACAATATAACAAGTAAGCCTCGGTGGTTGTTTTCTGTCTGGGAGAGAGAGAGGGTGGCATTGGGCCCCTTCTGGGTTTCTTTTCTTTGTCCAGGAGGGAAGTTTGGATTTCTGTGTTATTTCTTAATTGTATTTAATTGTAAATACCTGTAAATATATTATGTCTATATGCTTGTAAATGTAGCTTGCTGTAAATATAGCTTTATCTCACTTCCAAGCTGTCAAGAGCTGGTCTGGTAAATTTCAGTTGGGGGGCAGGGTTGGGGGGAAGTTCCCAACCCACTACACTCTGCTGACTTAAACTGAAATTTGAACCAGATCAGTGCATCTGTGCTGCTTTGTTAAAATGTTTCCAATTATTCGTTTTTCTTGCTAAAAAATTCTACTGATGTCTACCAAGTAACTGTAAATTCTGACACTGTGGTGAGGCTGCCCAGTGGAGGAGGCAGAGTTAGGTTTTGCTGAGTTAATAGTACTTGTGCAGATGTGCTGGCAGAGAAACACTGAGTTCAGAGTAAATAATCCTCTATTCACAATTATTTTATTATGTCTGGAAGCTCAAAGCCAAAAGTGAATAACCTGGTTTGGTTGGTTTGGTGGGTTTTTTTCCTTAGAAAAGTGGCATTTTAAGTTCTCAAAGTACATAACCTTTCCTTTGTGCCATAAAGAATGCTATTTCCCACTCTCTCTCTGCCCATCCATGCTGTGCCTGTGCAGCTGTAGATTTAGCACCTTTAAAAGGTGAGAATGAGCAGTTTCAGAGGAGGAACTCTCAGTGCAGTTGCAGAACCAGCCCCACAACTGCCAACAACAAGCACATTTCATTCTCTTTCCAGAGAGAGCCTCCATGAATCTTGCTTAGCCATGAAACTGTCAGAACGTAGCTAGTGAGTGCAGCTGTGCTGTGGATAGTTGTCCATGAAAACATGGGCTAAAGGAGAGAGTTAACATAACAGAGGTCACACATGTGCCCCAAGATGGTCACAGCCTTCAGTCCCTCTTGGATTTGAACCAAAGACAGGAATGGAAGCATTCATTTCTCTGATTTCTGCCAGTTTCAAAGTGCATAGAGTAAATGTAAATGCTGCATTCAGGTTTCATGTTGAAAATAGGTTGCCTTTTAAAACCAGTTTTTCAGTGTCAATGGACTTTCAGTGTTCAAATTCAGTTGCAATGGACTGCAGTTCAAGGACCCGAAGTCAGGCTTACCTCTTCTCTTTCTACTTTGATTTGGTGAGCACAGTAAACTACTTCAAATCTAGGCCTTTAGTCTATATAATTAAATGTGAACCAGCCTGCTGCATCACCTCTTAGACTGTTCTTACGCTGCTGACTTGCAGCCGATGTGGTTGCTCAGCCTCTCTTTCAGGGCTGATCCAGGGGCAGTCTGTTCTTGTTCTCATGCTGCTGTGGACAGCATAGCCCAGCCTATCCCACCTCCTCTTTGTGTGTTGCTGAGGCTCCTGGCTAGCAAAAGCAAATGAGACTAGCCTTGAGGCATACTCTGAAAGGTCATCACCCCCTTCTTTGTGCTGGTGACAGCACCTCAGCTTGTCCCATTTTGGTGATTCTTTTGCTAACAGTGGAAGTGCCGTGCGGTAGGACAGAGTGCTGCGATTTGGAACCCTTCTCTAGCCTGTAGTGAACTTGTGAAAGACATAATTTGACATTATTACTGTAAATTCCAGATGTAATCAAGTTCTGATAGTCATGTGATTTGATAATTGATCTTCAGGTACAGACAGTTCTCTTGGGAACGGGGACATTAAAATTACCAGTTGGGTTCTGAATGCTTCTGAAAGGTCTTTGAGTCTGTTTCTTTCCTAAGAACTAAACTGCCATCTACGTGTCGGTGCATATATAAAGTCCTTTCCTGTTAAGTGGCTCTTAAGACTCAGGAGATGACATTATTTTAATTGCTGCCTTGAATGGATGCTGACTGTGATTACTGTTAATGTTGACTGGATTGGTAGTGCTCTTGGAATCAGCAGAGAGCAGGTTTTGTTGCTTAAACAAAGGCATTTCAGTTCTAATTTGCTACAGTGCTTTTTAATGCTAAGGTTTCATTATAAAGATAATAAAGATGAGAGGAAAATACTGGTAGATTATTTTTTTTCTTATAATGAAAGTATCCATACCAGATCCAGCTAAAGTTGGAAATAAAGACAGCTACATTCTTCTGCGTATGTGGTATGTGAGGAAGCCCTTTTGGTAGTTGCTTAGGCTTTAAAAACCTGAATTACTTTTGGTTTGCCCTTTTGTTCAGGGAGTTTTATGCTTTTTCAAGACAGTGTAACAGAATATGAAATAGGATGATTTTTGGTATCTACTGTTAAAACAGCTATTGTGGAATAACAGCTTCAAAGAACAGCTTTGTAACTGAATCTTAACGGTAGGAATGAGACCCTAGCAACTGAAATAGGAAAAACACCAAAGTAGTTCACTGTTTTCTGGCCTAAGAGAAACACAGTCTCCCTGGATACCTCTATATCATAGCTTGTGTAGCTTGTGTAAGACCTGTATTAGCTTTGGACTGCTGAAAGAGACCTGCCATTGGCATGACTGAGACAGGAATGTAAGCCAAGGCAGGCATCAGCACTGCAACTACACCACAAGTGTCCAGCTCTATATCATAGCTTGTGTAGCTTGTAGAAGACCTGTATTAGCTTTGGACTACTGAAAGAGACCTGCCATTGGCATGACTGAGACAGGAACGTCAGCCACAGCGGGCATCAGCACTGCAACTACACCACAAGAGTGTCCAGCTCTATATTGTCGCTTGTGTAAGACCTGTATTAGCTTTGGACTACTGAAAGAGACCTGCCATTGGCATGACTGAGACAGGAATGTAACCCATAGCAGACATCAGCACTGCAACTACACCACAGGAGTGTCCAGCTCTATGTTGTAGCTTGTGTAAGACCTGTATTAGCTTTGGACTACTGAAAGAGACCTGCCATTGGCATGACTGAGACAGGAACATAAGCCACAGTAGGCATCAGCGCATTAGCACCGCAACTACACCACAGGAGTGTCCAGCTCTATGTTGTAGCTTGTGTAGCTTGTATAAGACCTGTATTAGCTTTGGACTACTGAAAGAGACTTGCCATTGGCATGACTGAGGCAGGAATGTAAGCTACAGCAGGCATCAGCACTGCAACTACACCACAAGAGTGTCCAGCCTAGGCAGGGCTGAAGGAGCTGCAGTTGCTGCTGCTGACTCACAGCATCTCACGTTACAGTTGTATTGTCCCAGCTCCTTAGCATGTGGCTTGCATGCGTTTATCTGGCATCTGCTGTTTCTCCTTCTGGTCTCTGTTTCTCCATATAAATCAGGGGGGCAACAGGCAGAGGGAGTGGGGAAGTCTTACAGTGGTGTTGAATTACATCTGCTTCTAAATTCAAAGCCAGTTCAACAGCTGGAATCTAAGAGCAAATCTGAAATCTTCAATTTTACCTGTAGTTGATCTCAGTTATTTTAGAAGGGAAAAGGACAAACACAGCTATTGAATATTGGCTGTTTCACAAATATACTATTCTTTCCAGTAAAGCAGATAAAAGAAAACTCCCCAAACCCACTAGAATACATTTTCCCCTTCTAAAAAGCATTGTTACCCTTCCTGTCTTTCCCATTGTGCCTAGTGAGGCATCTGCTGTTTTCCATATGACCAAAAAATGAACATCAGGTTTGTCATAATAGTAAAAAAATGTACTTTGGATCCATGAGTGCATAAAGATCCTTTGAAGGTAATATTCTTCCCATGACATTTTGTTTCACTGGCCAAGGAGCTGGAAATCACAGAGGCTGAGGTGATAGTCAATCTCTGATAATAGAATCATAGAATGGTTTAGGTTGGAAGGGACCTCAAGGATCATCCAGCTCCAGCCTCCTGCCATAGGCAGGGACACCTCCCACTAGAGCAGGTTGCTCAAGGCCTCATCCAGCCTGGCCTTAAATGCCTCCAGGGAGGAAGCATCCACAACCTCCCTGGGCATCCTGTTCTGGTGTCTTACCACCCTCACTGTAAAGAACTTCCTCCTAACATCCAGTCTAAATCTCCCCTCTGCCAGTTTAAACCCATTCCCCCTCATCCTGTCATTACCAGACCTTGTCAATAGTCCCTCCCCAGCCTTCCTGTAGGCTCCCTTCAGATACTGGAAAGCCACTCTAAGGTCTCCTCAAAGCCTTCTCTTCTCCAGGCTGCAGAGCCCCAACTCTCTCAGCCTGTCCTCGTAGCAGAGCTGCTGCAGCCCTCTGAGCATCTTCGTGGCTCTCCTCTGGACTGGCTCCAGCAGTTCCATGTCCTTCTTGTGTTGGGGGCTCCAGAACTGCACACAGTACTCCAGGTGGGGTCTGAGGAGAGCAGAGTAAAGGGGCAGAATCCCCTCCCTTGCCCTGCTGCCCACACTGCTCTTGCTGCAGCCCAGCACAGGGTTGCTGTCTGGGCTGCATGTGCACACTGCAGGCTCACGTTGAGCCATCAATTTCTCTGGGGCTGAGGTTTCACCCCAAGAAGAAATAATTTGTCTGTCATTCTCAAAATGGAACGAACATGTGATGTTCTCCTGCTGCTGAGTATGTAATATATTCATTTGGTACAAATTTAACCTTGACTTTTGCTGGCTTTATTTTAAATTAATTTGTCTCAAGCTTTTATGTTGCTGCATGTTATGTTATTATCTGAATATTGGCCATAGAAAATCCAAATCGGTGTGTCCTTAAATTTCATGGAGTCTTTGCAACCTCTGTTTTCAAGCTAAAAACTGTTTTAGGCACTTGGAACTTGGTTAGCTTTTTTTGGTTCTTTGGATGGAGGCTTATAATGTTCTGGGAGATATGTGGCATTATTTCTGTTTCAGAGCAATCTGCTTGGTATGTACCTGCTGCCTAGTTTATGTTGAATTTCAGCTTCCTATGGTTATCCCATTAGCTTACCTGTTATCCCATTGGAGGGAAAAGGACAGTTATTGTAAGAAGCTATGCAGATGCTTTAGCACTCTTTAAGGTTGTAGCCTGGTGGGGGTTAGTCTCTTCTCCCAGGCAACCAGCAACAGAACAAGGGGACACAGCCTCAAGTTGTGCCGAGGGAGGTCTAGGCTGGATGTCAGGAGGAAGTTCTTCACCGAGAGAGTGATTGGCATTGGAATGGGCTGCCAGGGAGGTGGTGGAGTCACCGTCCCTGGAGGTGTTCAGGAGGAGACTGGATGAGGCACTTAGTGCCATGGTCTGGTTGACTGGACAGGGCTGGGTGCTAGGTTGGACTGGGTGATCTTGGAGGTCTCTTCCAACCTCGTTGGTTCTATTCTATTCTGTTCACTCTCACAAAAGCATGAGCTGGGCTGTGGAAAGGCTGAAGCAAGTTTTTTATCCCTGGCTGTGAAGGCCACCTGTCTCTCAGCAGGTCCCTAGTGTGCAAGCTTTGTTTTGGGGTCCAGAGTGGTTGTAAATGTCTGCCTTCATGCATCAGCTTATGGTATTTCAACCTAAATTAGTACTTTTCAAAAGAACTAGCAGTGTTATTTGATCAGAACAGCTGTGATTTTCATTTCTCTTTTTTTTCTGTTGCATATACAGACATTTATCTTTACTCTGGAGCTTTGTCTTAGTTTGTGAATTCTCAGGAGTTAAGCAAACCCAGAAACTTCCAGAGCAAAGATGTGTTGAACCAGAAAAAAACAGGACCTGCAGCTTTGAGAAACTGAATCTCTTGATAAGAGCTGAAGCCCTGGGGCATACATATATATAGCCAAAGCCACAGTAAATATCAATGCACAAAATGTGTCACCAGAAAAGGAACTGAGAATTCATTCTGGGAGCAAAGATCTGCAGATCAATATAAAAGGGGGAGAAAAGAGATTTAGCAGGAAAACTTACTGTGTTTCAGCACCACCACCACCCCTGCCCCCAGCCCCAGTGGCTGAGAGCTATGGGTTTATGTTAAAAACACTGCAGGGATAACTTGAGCTGTAACTTTCTCACACTACCTCAGTTTGTCCAACTGTTTAAATGCTATGAATATTAAATTATCCTTATGAAAGTAAGTCATATTTGAACCTGGGTATACTACAAGTCCATAAATAGCAGAGTAGCAGAAATAATCACAGAATCACAGAATGGTTTAGGTTGGAAGGGACCTCAAGGATCATCCAGCTCCAACCCCCTGCCATAGGCAGGGACACCTCCCACTAGAACAAGTTGCTCAAGGCCTCATCCAACTTGGCCTTGAACATCTCCAGGGAGGTTGTGGAGCACAGAAGCACCGAATGTGATCAAAGATCCACAACCTCCCTGGGCAAACTGTGCCAGTGTCTCACCACCCTCACTGCAAAGAACCCTTTCCTAACATCTAGTTTGAATCTCCCCTATGCCAGTTTAAACCCATTACTCTTCATCCTGTCATTACAAGACCTTGTCAGTAGTCCCTCCCCAGCCTTCCTGTAGGCTCCCTTCAGAAAGGAAGGCTTTCCTACTGGAAAGCCACTCCAATGTCTCCTTGAAGCTTTCTCTTCTCCAGGCTCCAGGGCCCCAACTCTTGTAGCCTGTCCTCATAGCAGAGCTGCTGCAGCCCTCTGAGCATCTTCGTGGCCTCCTCTGGACTCGAACAGTTCCATGTCCTTCTTGTGTTGGGGGCTCCAGAACTGCACACAGGACTCCAGGTGGGGTCTGAGGAGAGCAGAGCAAAGGGGCAGAATCCCCTCCCTTGCCCTGCTGGCTATGCTTCTGGTTTTCTTTCATACAGGAATCTGCAACACTGTACTTGGTTTTAACTCAGAGGGGCTGCCTGTTGTGAGAGTCAGAGCACATCTGCTGTTGTGAGCTCTGGCAATACTATTTATAGTTTGCATGCAGTTGAACAGTTGACAGATGCTTTACAAACAGGTGTGCTGAGATGGCTGCAGCCATGTGGAGCTTACCACACAGAAAGCTGACCTGCTAAAGAGAGGTGAAGAAGCCAAAGCAAGCAACGTCAGTGATGGCATTTGCATATAGTTTCTTAGTTTCAGATTTCTGGGCTTATTACACAGAGCAACAGTGGACAAGGGAGGGGCAACTGACATCATCTACCTGGACCTGAGTAAGGCTTTTGATTCTGTCCCACATCATATCCTGCTCACCAAACTGGAAAAGCACAGACTGGATGGGTGGAGCACTGCTGGATAAGGAATGGGCTGGATGGTGGCACACAGAGAGTGATGATCGAGGGCACAATGTCCACCAGGAGACCAGTGCCAAGTGGCGTCCCTCAGGGGTCAGTGCTGGCACCAGTGCTGTTGAACATCTTTGTCAGTGACATGGACAGAGGAATCAGTGCACCCTCAGCAAGTGTGCAGATGGCACCAGGCTGTGTGGCACAGTTGACTTGCTAGAGGGCAGGGATCCATCCAGAGGGACCTGGACAGGCTGGAGAAGTGTGCCCAGGCCAACCTCATGACATTCAACAAGGTCAAGTGTAAAGTCCTGCACCTGTGTTGGCACAGTCCCAAGCACAACTCCAGGCTGTGTGGGGAATGGCTGAAAGCAGCCCTGAGGAAAAGGCCCTGGGAGTCTGGGGTGATGAAAAGCTCAACATGAGCCTGCAGTGCGAGTGCAGCCCAGCAAGAGCAGCATGGCCAGCAGGGCAAGGGAAGGGATTCTCTGCCTTGACTCTGCCCTTGTCAGAATGACCTAGCCCACTGAGTGAGTGCACTGTGCAAATGGAAAGAAGGCAAATATGCATGTGGAGATCAACAGGTGTGTTGGGGAGCTCAAAGATCGAAACATGCAGTCTTTGTTACAGACTTGCTCTAAAATTAGGTGTGTATGTGAAATGGAGATGGAAGAGCTGGGGCTTAGTAAAGACAAACCCAAGACATCTAGCTGTTGGCTGGCATAGGAGAGGTATTGCAAATGTCTGTATCCTGATCTTCTGCCTCTGTGTAATTTCACAGAATCACAGAAACATTGCGGTGGGAAAAGACTCTCAGGCTCACCAGGTCCAACTGATATCCCTGCTCTTTGCCGGTGAGGGATGACACAAGAACTCCACACAATTCAGTGTGAATCCCACTGGAGACCTCTATTGTTGGTTCTGACTCCGTTTATATAGTCCAGAGCATACAGCACACACCTACACAGTAGACTATCCTAGGCAAATACTGCCCAGTCTTTTACATACATCACACCTTGTCTTTCTCATTAACCAGGTGCCCCATTATCTTTCCTCCCCTGTGGGAGGCATCCTGAAGCCATGGGAATCAAGACCAAATGGTCACATACTGGCTGTTATCATTCCTTCTCACATTGCATACCCACAGCTCTACAAGGACACCCTAAACCATATCCTCAAGGACCATGTTCAAATGACTTTTAAACACATGCAGGGTTGGTGACTCAACCCCCTTCCTGGGCAGACTGTTCCAATGCCTGACCACTCTTTCCCTGAAAAAAAAAATCCTAATCTCTAGTCTAAAACTACCTAGTCACAGCTTGAGGCCATTCCCGTTCTTTACTTTGTTTCATGTCAAGTGAATAGGCTTGGGTGGCTGCAAGCAAGCACTGAGTAAGATGGTGCTCACTTAATTTTCTTGAGATGGAGGAGATTTAGCATCTCATTTGCAACTTAAGCTCTTGATGACTGTCAGTTCTCCTCTAGCTTCTGTTTTATCTTTAGTAGTAAACTTTCTACCAGTTACATTGAGACTTCCCATTGCCCTTGAGTGGGTAGGAGAGCTTGGCTTGTGTTCAGCTAAATGCAACTCCCAGTTCTGGGAAAAGGGATGTGATGTCTGGGAATTTAATTGCTCTGAGATGCAGATGAGACTTGAGTAACATTGGGATGTATCAGGATTACCTTCTCCACTGAACTTTTGTTCTCACTTTTAAGATATGGATAGGACTTAGTGCCATGGTCTAGTTGATTGGACAGGGCTGGGTGATAGTTTGGAATGGATGAGCTTGGAGGTCTCTTCCAACCTGGTTGATTCTATGACTCTATGACCCACTTGTTCTGTGACTTTACCTGTGAGAAGAGACCAGCACCAACCTCCTTCCAGATAACAAAATGTCATCTTGGGATTTGAGATCAGAAATGCACTAGAGAGGCTCACTTGTTAAGCCAGGTCCCTGACACCACCTTAGTCTGGTTTTCTTGTGGTTAATGAGCTTGCAAATTGTAAATGCTCTTGTCAGTACCCTGACTTCATCAGGGGGACAAGTGGGCTGGGCATCTTCTCACTTTAGTGTTGGTGGCTGCCTTTTAGCAAAAATAAATGTGTTTTTATTTTTGTAAATGGAGGTTGTGCTCTTCTCCCAGGCAACCAGCAACAGAACAAGGGGACACAGTCTCAAGTTGTGCTGGGGGAGGTCTAGGCTGGATGTTAGGAGGAAGTTGTTGCCAGAGAGAGTGATTGGCATTGGAATGGGCTGCCCAGGGAGGTGGTGGAGTCACCGTTCCAGGAGGTGTTGAAGCAAAGCCTGGATGAGGCACTTAGTGCCATGGTCTAGCTGATTGGATAGGGCTGGGTACTAGGTTGGACTGGATGAGCTTGGAGGTCTCTTCCAACATGGTTGATTCTATGATTGTATGATTCTATGATTTAAAGCAAACCAAACAAAAAAGCAGCTGTGGAGTTGCATACTATTTTATGCCTATGTTTTTTTCAGTTAAATATGCCAAAATATTAAACCAATGCCAAAGGACTCCTTTGCTGGAGTCACTTACCAGGTTGTTCTTTACTGACTGCTGTGTGACCAGAGTTTGTACGCAGCCCAGGCACCTCCTGGGTGTACCAAGTCCTCTGCAGACAGATTGCCAGTGTAACAGTGGCTGGATGAAGGAAACTAGGGTTGTGCCTTATTTAAACACTTTCCTATCAGTAAAGTACTATCAAAGATCAAATACAACCTGATTCAGGATTTCTTCTGCTCATCGTAACTCAAGATTAAAGCTAATTACTTGATAGTATCAGTCGGTCAATCAAACAAGCCTTGTAAGAATCAATACAGCTCGTAACATAATAATATCCTTTGTCCAGGCTCTTTATACATCATCTGCCACCTTAATTGGTACTGATGTTGAGCCACACAATGGTTCAAATCTGGACTGATTTGTTTTCACAGTAACACTTCACCAAGCTAATGCAGGATCATTAACATCATTTTTCCAGTTACTGACCTTGGAGCAGCTGTTCCTGCTTTGCTTATGGAAATTGTCATTACCCTGTAGTTGTTTTTATTCTTCTGCTTCTTTCTGGATCACTCTTGACAGGAAGAGTCATAGAATCCTAGAATGGTTTAGGTTAGAAAGGACCTCAAGGATCATCCAGTTCAAACGCCCTGCTATAGGCAGGGGCACCTCCCACTAGAGCAGGTTGCTCAAGGCCTCATCCAACCTGGCCTTAAACACCTCCAGCCACAACCTCCCTGGGCAACCTGTGCCAGTGTCTCACCACCCTCACTGCAAAGAACTTCTTCCTAGTATCTAGTTTAAACCTCCCCTCTGCCAGTTTAAACCCATTACCCCTTGTCCTGTCATTACAAGACTTTGTCAATAGTCCTTCCCCAGCATTCCTGTAGGCTCTCTTCAGGTACTGGAAGGCCACTTCAAGGTCTCCTTGAATCCTTCTCTTCTCCAGGCTGAAGAGCCCCAACTCTTGTAGCCTGTCCTCATAGCAGAGCTGTGCAGCCCTCTGAGCATCTTTGTGGCCCTCTTGTGGATTCACTTTAACAGTTTCATGTCCTTCTTGTGTTGGGAGCTCCAGAGGTTAAGTCCAGAGCTAAGTCTCAACTGATTGTTGAGCTTATGTTTCTAGCTAAATTTGAACTGTTTTTCAGTGAACTCTTTATGATAACTGGGCAAAATCCAATTTCTAGAGTGTATGACCTCCAAAGTGATGAGCCAACACATCATAAGGCTCATGGATCAGCAGTAAGTACCTAGAAGGAGAGTACTGCTTAGCTGTTTCACATCTTTGTCCCTGTGATGTATATTCATATCAAATCTGACAGTAGTTGTGTAGCCATTCAAAAATGTGGATAAATGCTTTTGAAAGTGTAATCATGGAGCCCTTTTGGACTAACAAGTTTGCTGTCCCCCTGTGTGCCAGGCAGCGTCTCGTAGCAATGGCATCCTCCAAACTTTTCTCTGCCTGTGCAATTTATCAATTCTGGCACGTTTAAGAAATGTCTCTTTCTGCAATGTGAGCATTGCTCCAGGGATTTATAAACTTAGCAAAAGTTTTCCAAATAAATGGGATAAATTCCCAAGGCCAAATCCAAGTCTTGCTGAAGTCAAAGGATATCGTGACAACACTTTTTAGAGGCCAAAAATGGGTTTAGCATACAACTGTACGTACACTGGAAGCTGTTGGCTACTGGAGGAGGGTAAATAAGAAGAAAAATGAACATAGATCTAATTTATGTTGATGCATGAAGATTATCTGGTACCTGCTATATAGACATAATGGTGGGGGGCACTTGACATGCGTGCTATAGAACATGACCTGAGGTAACACACATCATGCTCGGTGAAAACTCTTTGCTGGTCGGTACTTAATACAAGGCACAATGTTAATGAACGAAACATTGTTAATTAAATATATTAGTTGGGCACATTGGTTGATTTCTGCTAAATGATCCCTCAGAAATGCGGCTGAGGTGTGCCCAGGCCAACCTCATGAAATTTAACAAGGCCAAGTGTAAGGTCCTGCACCTGGGTCAGAGCAGTCCCCAGCACAAATCCAGTCTGGGTGGGGAATGGCTGAGAGCAGCCCTGAGGAAAAGGACCTGGGGGTCTGGGGTGATGAAAAGCTCAACATGAGCCTGCAGTGTGCACATGCAGCCCAGACAGCAACCCTGTGCTTGGCTGCAGCAAGAGCAGTGTGGCCAGCATGGCAAGGGAGGGGATTCTTCCCCTTTGCTCTGCTCTCCTCAGACCCCACCTGCAGTCCTGTGTGCAGTTCTGGAGCCCCCAACACAAGAAGGACATGGAACTGTTCGAGTCCAGAGAAGGCCACGAAGATGCTCAGAGGGCTGCAGCAGCTCTGCTATGAGGACAGGCTACAAGAGTTGGGGCTCTGCAGCCTGGAGAGGAGAAAGTTTCAAGGAGACCTTGGAGTGTCCTTCCAGTATCTGAAGGGAGCCTACAGGAATGCTGGGGAGGGACTATTGATCAGGTCTTGTTATGACAGGATGAGGGGAGTGGATTTAAACTGGCAGAGGGGAGATTTAGACTGGATGTTAGGAGGAAGTTCTTTGCAGTGAGGGTAGTGAGACGCTGGCACAGGTTGCCCAGGGAGGTTGTGGCTGCTCCCTCCCTGGAGGCATTTAAGGCCAGGTTGGATGAGGTCTTGAGCGACCTGCTCTAGTGGGAGGTGTCCCTGCCTATGGCAGGGGGTTGGAACTGGATGATCCTTGAAGTCCCTCCCTACCTAAACCATTGTATGAAACAGAGCCACTTATTGTCATTGGTACATCTGGGTAACTTCTTAGAAGCAGTGTAGGTTTTGGATGCTTCATTTTCTAAATAAATAAATGTAAAATGACAGAAAATGTCTTGGAGAATCTGCTCAGGATTGAAATAATCCAGTATTTGCTAGTAGGAATGGGATTTATACAAGACAGCTGGAAAAAAAAAAGCAAAAGAAATATAGATATACATGAAGGAATTTTCCATCTGTGTTTCTTTAACTGTGCCTGCTGTGTGCACAGTAATAATGACTGTACTGGACCCTCAGATCACCTCAGAAAAGAATTGAATGCAGAGTTCAATGGACCACATTGTCAGCAGTGCTGCCAGCACCTGGTTCCATGCCCTCAGGCAAAGGAGCTTCCACCATTCTCCCATAAAGTGATATCGATTCTCCTCCAAAGCTCTCCTCAGAAATCTTCTATCCAATGCTATAGACTCCAGGAATGTAATGGTTTAAGGTTATTGAGGTAGGTTGCTAATATCTGGAGTCTGCTGTAGAGGTGCTGGACAGCAGTTTTTTGAGCTGTTTCCACCTATTTCCAGTGTTCACTGTTGTCTTCTGGATTGTAAGAGTTTCAAGGAAGGCAGCTTGAACTGCCTGTAGTCTGGGGGCAGTAGTCCATGACTTTGCTCCCAGGTACTACTAATGTAAACGGTGATGGTGATGATAATTTTGGGTCTGGCATTTCAGTAACTCATTCTGGAAAAGGATGTGGTGTGGAACCCACTAACTTATTTGTGAGGGTTATTAGCAGTGAGTCCTGCAGGCTGGATGTTAGAAGGAAGTTTTTCCCAGAGAGAGAGATTTGCCATTGGAACTGACTGCCCAGGGAGGTGGTGGAGTTGCCATCCCTGGAGGTGTTCAAGAAAGGCCTGGATGAGGCACTTAGTGCCAAGGTCTGGTTGATTGGATAAGGCTGGTATAAGCTGGATTTTAGGAGGAAGTTCTTCCCAGAGAGAGAGATTTGCCATTGGAACTGGCTGCCCAGGGAGGTGGTGGAGTTGCCGTCCCTGGAGGTGTTGAAGCAAAGGCCAGATGAGGCACCTGGTGCCATGGTCTGGTTGATTGGCTGGGGCTGGGTGCTAGGTTGGCCTGGATGATCTTGGAGGGCTCTTCCAACCTGGCTGATTGTACGATCCTATGATTCTATGAATGTGATAAGTTCTTTAGTGCTGCTCTCTGTGAATGCTGCCAGGCTGCATTAAGACCTCCTTATCCCATCTCAGCCTTGAGTCACAGGCTTCTATGCTGCTTGCAATAAAAGGATTTATGATTACAGGAGCGGCAGGGTGGCCATCCTCTGTCCTTTGTACTTGGTGGAAGAAACCAAGGAACTTTGTTTCTTCAGTATGCATAGCACAGTGCAAAGATTTAATCATGAGCCATAACAGAAAAATTCCATTCGATACAAATCAGAGGAAATGCAGGTATCTTATTTCATCAGCATCTATTAATTAGTGCTATTTGCAGGCTGTAAAAGAAAAGTAAATATAGCTGGTATTAGTTTAGCATTTAGCCATATTAAGTAAAGAAAAACAACCTCAAAATAACCTTCCTTTAAGTCTCCTCAGGCTTGTCTACCACATTTCATTCTCACATTTACAGGGGATGAAAAAAAAAACCAAAACCAAAACACCAAGGAAGCCTGAAACAGAATTTTGCAGTGATCCAAACCCCTTTCATCTGGGTGTCTCTCAGCATGTTTTTCACCACATCACAACAGGAACGATCACACCCCTCAGATTTAATTGGCAAATCCCATTGTTAGGAGGCCTCGACATGTACTAAAGTGTCTGTGTTTTGCAGGGAGCATGCAATGTGCTATTCTCTGTTGAACACAATGAATATTTATATTCTTCCCCTCTTCTCTGGGAGACTCAGTGTTATTTTGTGCTAGCTGCCTCCTTCAAGATTCTTTCATTTTGTTTCACGTTTCAAGTCTTAATATTTTTCAGTGGTTGTGAAAGTGTTTCTCGCCAGTGCCTTCTGTCACTGTAGGGTCTTGGTTGCTAGATGGATGTTCATGGCATCTTTCTGGGAGAAACAAAAACAAAACACCACTTTTTCTTTGATGTTGTTTAACATAATGAGAAAGTGGAAGGCGAGTGCTGACAATAATAAAAGCCATCTTAAAAAGTAGTAATTTTTATTATGTAGCACAAAGATTAAAAGTTTATTTCTGTGCAAAGGAACAGAAATCTCTTAGTGCTATTCCCATAGTATCACAGTATCACCAAGGTTGGAAGAGACCTGACAGATCAACCCTTTACCACAGAGCTCAAGGCTAGACCATGGCACCAAGTGCCACGTCCAACCTGCCTTGAACAGCTCCAGGGACGGCGACTCCACCACCTCCCTGGGCAGCCCATTCCAGTGTCCAATGACTCTCTCAGTGAAGAACTTTCTCCTCACCTCAAGCCTACATTTCCCCTGGCGTAGCTTGAGGCTGTGTCCTCTTGTTCTGGTGCTGGCCACCTGAGAGAAGAGAGCAACCTCCTCCTGGCTACAACCACCCCTCAGGTAGCTGTAGACAGCAATAAGGTCTGCCCTGAGCCTCCTCTTCTCCAGGCTAAACAACCCCAGCTCCCTCAGCCTCTCCTCGTAGGGCTGTGCTTGAGGCCTCTCACCAGCCTCCTTGCCCTTCTCTGGACACGCTCAAGCATCTCAATGTGATTGTCACAGCAGCTCTCTATTATAAATGATCATAGAATCAATCAGGGTTGGAAGGGACCACAAGGATCATCTAGTTCCAACCCCTCTGCCATGCCCAGGGACACCCTACCTTAGAGCAGGCTGGCCACAGCCCCATCCAGCCTGGCCTTAAACACCTCCAGGGATGGGACCTCAACCACCTCCCTGGGCAACCCAGTCCAGGCTCTCACCACTCTCATGCTCAACAACTTCCTCCTCACCTCCACTCTGAATCCCCCCATCTCCAGCTTTGCTGCATTCCCTCTAGTCCTGTCACTCCCTGAGAGCCTGAAAAGTCCTTCCCCAGCTTTTTTGTAGGCCCCCTTCAGATACTGAAAGGCCACAAGAAGGTCACCTCCTCTTCTCCAGACTGAACAGCCCCAACTCTTTCATCTTGCCATCAGCATGCAATTTGTGAAGCCACTTTGGCAGACTAAGTGCTAACACAAAATACTTGTTTTACCTCAATCCCCAAACTGTTTAACTTTCCCTTGATGATGGGGGGAAAAAAAGAGGTGCCACATACATGACATCACACAGAAAATATTCAAAGTAGTCAATCACATCTTTAAAGCACCTCTGTGTTGTGGTTGGGAATAGAAGATGAAGAATATCTCAGAAGTCATGTTAAATACTGTACATGTCCAAGAATAATCCCAAAGCTGTGTGCTGCAGACAGTTCCAGTTCAATTTGAATTCCTCTTTTCACATAGATATCATTGTCCTTTCCAAGTGATGTAAGATTTTACTATTGATTTTACAGCTGGGGTTGTCAAGAGTATCTCTAAAGCTTGAATTGATTTAATGTCAAAGCCCAAATACCACATTACTAGGCTGAAAATCTAATTACTTGTAATATATGCCATTTTAACATCTTTGTAGTGAATGCTGTTAACCAACACCAGTAACAAATAGGTCAGCTGCATTTTCCAGGGCAGGAGAAATGAGGCTGTCACGATTATGGTAAAGAACACTTATTTGGATGAGGGTTTGCAGTGAATCTGTTGCATTCTTTTGACTACCTAGGGATAGAATTACATCTAGATCCTGCATTTCACAGAATCACAGAATGTCAGGGGCTGGAAGGGACCTTGAAAGATCATCCAGTCCAACCCTGCTGGCAGAGCACATAGATTGCAGAGTGCATTTTGCTTGGCTGTTTACAAAATGCTACTTATATGTAGTAAAACTACTCTGTAATTAACTAGAATGAAAGCAGCAAGATGATAGCTTGTGAATATGTTTGTGTGCTAGTTTGAGCCTAGCTAGCA
>WAAF01018369.1:0-18771 GCA_013400475.1 Tricholaema leucomelas
GAACTGGAAGAGAAGGTTCCCGTGGTCAAATACCTCTTGTGGTCAATATACTGCTTGTCCACTGGATGGACCCAAGGAGCTCCTTTCTGCTTATGGCAGAAGGCAACGGTGAATTACAAGAGGCTTTAAGTATTTACTCACAAAATATTATCACCTGACTTGCAGGGCTAGCTACAGCTTTACACAGTACTCAAATGCTTCCAGGGAATTTTGTTACTATCCTGTCAACCAGTGAGGCTACTAATTCTTCCCAGGCTTCAGAGTGCTGGGAAAGGAGGCAGACTATCTCTGGCCTTATCCTGGCTTCTCTGGATGATCTGTGAATCTCCAGGGATTCCTGCATTAGCAGGAGACTTTCAGGTGTAGGTAGGATGTCTTGCAATGTGCAGTCTTAGCACAATGTCATGTTGGCTACACAGGCCAATTGCATGCAGGCATTTAGAGCCTATTCCTGGTAAACTCGAGGCAGTGGAGTTTCCAGGCAATTCAGGATTCACCGAGGCAGTAAGCAACGGCAGCAGGCAAGCAGGCACAACTACAGCAGCAGTGCACATTGTGTTTACCTGCGTATCTCTTTTTGTTGATGTAGCCTGAGACTAACAAGCCTTTGGACACAGAATAGCCAATCAGAATGGTGGCTAGCCAAGCTTGACCATATTAGGCTAAGGCATAGGCTTGCTTTACCCAAATTTGGGAAAAGCATATGCCTTGCAGAAGGCAGGCACAAGCTAAGCATGTGTACCTTGTTTATCACAGGATGTAAACAAGCCTGGGCAGGCCAGAGTCTTAGACTCAGTGGCTTCAGCTTCTTTGTCATCTTTCCCACAGTTGCTTCTCCCCATAGCAGAAAGAGGGAGAGCAGAAAAACATGCCTGGGCAAGCCAGGACATGTATAAGCCAACCCTGGCCTATTCAGGCCTACCATGACACAGCCAATATAGAATCATAGAGCTGCAGAATGTTGGAATGGACATTTAAAGACCATCTACCCCAAGCCCCTATAGTGAGCAGAACCATCTTCAACTAGATCAGTTTGCTCAGAGCCCCTGACAACCTGATCTGGAATATTTCCAGTGATGGAGCATCCACTGCCTCTCTAGGCAACCTATGCTAGTGTTTCACCATCCTCATTGTGAAATATTTCATTGTTGTATATAGTCTAAACCAGTTCTCTTTTAGTTTAAATCCAGTATCCTTTGTCCTGTCACAACAAACCTTGCTAGAAAGTCTGTCCTCATTTTTCTAATAGGCCCCCTTTAAGTACTGAAAGGCCACAATAAGGTAGAATAGAATTCATACAATCAACCAGTTTGGAAGAGACCTCCAAGAACCTCCAGTTCAACCTAGCACCCAGCCCTAGCCAATCAACCAGACCATGGCACTAAGTGCCTCATCCGGTCTTGTCTTGGACACCTTCAGGAATGGCAACTAGCCTTCTGTTCTCCTGTCTGAACAACCCCAACTCTCTCAGCCTCATACAAGAGGTGGTTCCACCCTGTAATCATTTCAGGAGCCTACTCTGGACCTGCTCCAACAGTTCTGTGTCCTTTTTCGTTCTGAGGGCTCCAGACATAGACCCAGCATGCAGGTGAGGTCTCATAGAGTGAAGTGTCAAAGTCATCTCCTTTGATCTGCTATCCAAATCTCAGTGATGAATATTGTAGCCAGGTGGGGGTTGGTCTCTTCTTCTAGACAACCAGCAACAGAACAAGGAGACACAGTCTCAAGTTGTGCCGGGGGAAGTATAGGCTGGATGTTAGGAGGAAGTTGTTGGCAGAGAGAGTGATTGGCATTGGAAGGGGCTGCCCAGGGAGGTGGTGGAGTCACCGTCCCTGGGAGTGTTCAGGAAAAGCCTGGATGAGGCACTTAGTGCCATGGTCTAGTTGACTGGCTAGGGCTGGGTGCTAGGCTAGACTGGATGATCTTGGAGGTCTCTTCCAACCTGGTTGATTCTATTCTATTCTCTGATGATTGTAATAGAATTCACCTGAATATTGTAATAGAAGTCACACACACACACCCCTCTTGCCTCAAAAAAAAAAAGCAGAAATGAAAAACAGTCAAAACCCCCCAGAATAAATAAAGTTACTGACACATCTCTACCCAAAGCTCTTATTTGACCATCTGTGTCACAGACATCCACGGAGAAAAGTTCTACTATTATGACATGTTAACTTGTGTCTATTAAAATCCTACTGTATTCCACTTAGGAGAATCAGAATTTTTCCAGAGGTCAGAAAATGTTAATCTGTCCAAATAAAAATGTTCTGTGAGAGGGTGTCTATGTCTACATGAGTAACTTCACTCTGAGTTCAATTCCCCTAACTACCTAAATATTCCAGCTACCACCTGCAAAAATCTGTCACGGGGGTAAACTTGATTTGTGTCGGTTCACTCCTTGTTTAAAATGTACCAGCAAGGTCCAGCACTGGCAGGAAATGCTATTTAAGAGCATTTTTCCTGGGCTGCCAACTGAAGAGGTGCTTGGAAAGATGGGAGCATGGGGAGGAATTGCTATTTAATAGCTATTGCACTGTATTCACCTGTTGGCAGTAGATCAGCAGAGTCCAACATCAGAAGGGAATCAGAGGGTGCTCTTTAAAAGTGTTTTTATTCCCTGCCTGGGGGAACAGAAATAGCCATTTCTGATCCACCTCTACAAGGTGGATGGAGTGAAAGTGGTTTTAAATAGGGTAATCTCTCAGAAACTACATTCATTCTCTGCAACAGTATTTCAGGCTTTGTTACAAGAATGTGTTGGTGTAAAATAGTTTTACATATTTTACTTTTAAATCATTGGATGGAATCAGTGTTTCAAATTTATTGATCTCTGTCTCTCTGTCTTTCTCTCTATCGCTATATGGATGCATACTGGAGTACTCAAATGTAAATGAGGAGGTGATGGTTTGGGTGTTACCCGTGCCCCTATACTTTGGAAATCACCCAGACTAGACTCAGCTGGCTCTGAACACTTGAATGAAGCTTATATTTACAGCTTAGCTCAATATACAAGCAGATATTTACAGTATATACAGTCATAGACAGAAATATACAAGGTAAAAGGTAATACAGAAACACAACAGCCCTCCCAAAAACCTGAGTCCCCAGGAGGGGCTCCCAAACGCCCTTCCACCTTCTCCCATCTCTCTCAACCTTACCCCAGTCCCAAAGAAGAATGGACATTCAGTCAGGTGTTAGGAAGCAAAGTGGATTAATCAGAGAGATAGAAGAAAGGCTAGAGAGAGAAATGCAGCTCAGAGCTCCCAAGCTAAAGAAGAAGTGCCTTATCTATGTTTGGATTCATGTTTTTATACCTCTCAGCAAGCCTATGAGTGAAGTAGACATCACCCTTGTTATCTCTTTCACAGTTTGTAATCTAGTTCTTCTCACCAAAACATTCTAGCTAGGCTCAAACTAGCACAGGAGAGTTAAGTTCAACATTAACTATTCTTTGAAAAGCTTTACCCATGATAAATAGCCAGGATTAGGCACAGATTCGGAGTTTTCCATTATGCACTGGTTGTGACCATGCAGAGGCATATGTGTGTGAAAGTTCTACCACTTACAGCTTGTTTGCCTGCCCCTAAAGGGTAGGTAGCAGTGGTCCTGGAGTTGAAGATCAAGGGATCATTGCTCATAGAAACATAAAATAACTTACTTATGGGAATGGCTTGGTATTTTGGAAGTTTCAATGCTGTCTAGACAGGTCTAGTTTTAAATTATCAGTGAATTCAGACTGGGTGTGAGGAGGAAGTCGTTTAGCATGAGAGTGGTGAGAGCCTGGAATGGGTTGCCCAGGGAGGTGGTTGAGGCCCCATTCCTGGAGGTGTTTAAGGCCAGGCTGGATGAGGCTGCGGCCAGCCTGATCCAGGATAGGGTGTTCCTGCCCATGGCAGAGGGGTTGGAACTAGATGATCCTTGTGTTCCCTTCCAACCCTGACTGATTCTATGATTCTATAATTCTATGATTCTATGAGGTCTAGTTTTAAATCATCAGTGAATTTGGCCATGTACTGCTTGCTGGGTTGCCTACTTGACAAAAGTTTTCTTCTGTAATTATACAGCTCCATGTATGTAATGTATGATATCATCACAGAATCATAGAATGCTTTGGGTTGGAAGGGACCTCTAAAGGACATCTTGTCCAACCTTGCTGCAGTGAGTATGGGCACCAACTAGATCAAGTTACACAAAGCCCTAAAAATACTGACCTGAAATGATTGCAGGGAAGGTATCAACCTCCTCTCTGAGCAACCTGGGCCAGTGTTTCACCACCCTCAGTGTAAAAACTTTCTTCCATATATCTACCATTTTTAGTTTCATCACCCCTCATCCTGTGACAACAGGCCCTGCTAAACAAGCTGTCCCCATCCTTAGTGTAAGTACTTTCAAGTATTGAAAGGTCACAGTACGTTCTTGCAGAGCCTTCTCTTCAGGCTGAACAAGTACAACTCTTTCAGCCTTTCTTTATAGGAGAAGTGTTCCTGTCCTGTAGCCATTTTTGGGACCTTCTCTGAATCCACTCTAACAGGTCCTTGTGCTAAGGACTCCAGCTGATGGATAGCCAGAGTGAAGTAGNCTCCTTGTGCTAAGGACTCCAGAGCTGGACACAACACTCCAGCTGATGGATAGCCAGAGTGAAGTAGAACAGCAGAATCACCTCCTTTGACCTGCTGGCTTATAGCTGTTTCAGCTTGTAGAGTTACGTGAACCCAAACAGTACCCTAATTGTGCACACAGTTGTCTAGGACTACAGAGAATCTTTTTTTCATGTTAACAGGAAAGGTGGTACAAAGCAGCAGTATCACCAGACAGAAAAGTAGTACCTTTTCAGAGCCAGGTGAAGACTCTTAGAAAGATCTTGCTAAAAAGCTTTTAAATAATGAGAGCCATCTGGGCTGTGAGCTAGGACAATGTAAGGCAGGAATGTTTATGGCTTGGTTCATGCAAAGTGTTCCCAGAGAATGTGGGAGATTTTTGGAGAGCAGAGGCCAGTATGGCAGAAAGAGTGGGAGATTGTGTGTCCAGGGCTGTGAGAACCTGCAGGAGAGAAGAGGTGCAGCTATGGAGGAATGGTAAATCCCAGCCCAACCCAGCCACGAACCTTCTCATCACAGCCCCAACATGAAAGAGAGATCTATGGAGAAAATGTTCCTAACTGCAGTCCTATCTGAAGATTTTAACCTTCCTTGTCTTCACTTGAAACAAGGTAAAAAGCAATTGCAAGAACTGAGTCCGCTAGCTGATGTTAAGAGAAACTCCAAACCCTTAGCCTAGCCTTCAGACACTGGGAACTACTCCCAATAACAAAGAAAGATGTTCATAGAATCAAACAGGTTGGAAGAGACCTCCAAGATCATCCATTTCTATCTATCACCCAGCCCTGGCCAATCAACTAGACCATGGCACTAAGGCATCCAGGCTTTTCTTGAACACCTCCAGGAATGGAGACTCCACCACCTCCTTGGGCAGCCCATTCCAATGCCAATCACTCTCTCTGCCAACAACTTCCTCCAAACATGCAGCCTCGACCTTCCCCAGCACAACTCAAGACTGTGTTCCCTTGTTCTGTTGCTGGTTGCCTGGCAGAAGAGACCAACCCCACCTGGCTACAGCCTCCCTTCAGGTAGTTGTAGACAGCAATGAGGTCACCCATGAACCTCCTCTTCTCCAGGCTAAACAACACAAGCTCCCTCAGACTCTCCCCTCAGGGCTGTGTTCCAGGTCTCTCACCAGCTTCAACACCCTTCTCTGGACACCTTCCAGCATCTCAACATCTCTCTTGAACTGAAGAGCCCAGAACTTGACACAGCATTCAACGTGTGGCCTGACCAGTGCTGAGTACAGGGGAAGAGTAACCTCCCTTGCCCTACTGACCACAGTGTTCCTGATACAAGTCGAGGAAGGATAAACCCTTTAATTATGAATTTAATAATTGGGGATTTTTGGTTGTTGGTTATTTGTTTGTTTTTTTTTGTTGCTGGGTTTTTGTTGTTGTATTTCTGTTGTTTTGGTTGCCTTTTTTTTTTTCTCTGATGCAAATCCAGCTATAATTGTCAGCATGCAATAAGCACCCACATGTAAGTACATGCCATGGTCTAGCTGACTGGATAAGGCTGAGTGGTAGTTTGGACTGGACGATCTTGGAGCTCTCTTCCAACCTGGTTGATTCTATGATTCTATCATAGAATCATAGAATTAACCAATGCCAATCACTCTCCTTATGAAGAACTTCCTCCTGACATCCAGCCTACACCTCCCCTGGCACAACTTGAGACTATGTCCTCTTGTTCTGTTGCTGGTTGTCTGGCAGAAGAGACCAACCCCCTCCTGGTTACAGCCTCCCTTCAGGGAGTTGTAGACAGCAATGAGGTCTGCCCTGAGCCTCCTCTTCTCTGATTCTATATAGAAGCATGTGGCATGCCAAGTACACAAAAATAGCATCCTACTACCACTGGAAAACTGCAGAATCCCTGCTTTGTGTGAATATTTTCTGTGTACATGACATGCATAAACTTGCACCATTACTTTTACATTCAAAAACCAAACCCACAACATAATAGGGACGACAGAAAGAAAAACAAATTGCAAAGAAACAATTTTAGTAACTTCTTGACAAGCACTTAACGTCTTCCAGTCAAGCACGAAGAGCAAATATGTTAGTTGCTTTTTAAACTATTATTCCAATAAAAAGTAATTATAGTGATTAATTGCATAATGATTACTGTAATCACAGCCTATTCTTAGTTGATTAAGAAAGACAGAAGCAGCTCACAGAAAGCTTTCCACTAAAACTATCTGTGTTTATTTTATTTGCCCTTTGCTAATTCTCTTATTAGGATCCATGAATGGTGCTGTTTGAAACACAACCTTGCCAGCTACTTTTGAGACCAAAACCTTGCCCTTTGACAGAAACTCCCTTTCAGAGACTGACAAATTGTTTAAGTGCTGTTATGATGGGTTGCATCAGAAGTGTGGCCAGCAGGGTGAGAGAGGTGATTTTCCCCCTATAATCGACTCTGGTGAGACTCCACTTGGAGTACTACATCCAGTTCTGGAGTCCCCATTACAAGAAGGATGTGGAGATGCTGGAGCTCATCCAGAGAAGAGTCACAAGGATGCTCAGATTGCTGCAGCAGCTCTGCTATGAGGACAGACTGAAAGAGTTGAGGCTGTTCAGTCTGGAAAAGAGGAGGCTGTGAGGTGACCTTCTTGTGGCCTTGCAGTATCTGAAAGGGGCCTACAAAAAAGCTGGGGAAGGACTTTTTAGGATACCAAGGAGTGACAGGACTGGGGGGGAATGGAGCAAAGCTGGAGATGGGTAGGTTCAGACTGGATGTGAGGAGGAAGTTGCTGAGCGTAAGAGTGGTGAGACCCTGGAATGAGTTGTCCAGGGAGGTGGTTGAGGTCCTATCCCTGGTGGTGTTGAAGGCCAGGCTGGATGAGGCTGTGGCCAGCCTGATCTGGGGTAGGGTGTCCCTGGGCATGTCAGAGGGGTTAGAACTAGATGATCCTTGTGGTCCCTTCCAACTCTGACTGATTCTATCATTCTATGGACTTTGACCATAACCACTGCTCTCTTTTTTTTGCTACTAATACATTGTTTCCTACTTTTCAATTGAGTACCTCTGCCTCAATAGAAGATTTGGAAAAGAATTTGCATGCACTTTTCAATGCATATAATTTTTAGCACAATATGTACTTCAAGGAGACACACAAACTCTCCAGAGATGACAATGGGGTGACAAATGTGAGATTTTACTCTGGAGGAGTAAAAATCTTGGATGCTGGGGAAAACCTTCAGAGTTCTATTCAGCTTGGATGGAGTTGTCTTGACACCATTTATGACTCTACTTTGTCATGCTGCTCTTCCTCACAGTCCATTGGGACACTGGCTTTTGTTAATTTGGTGTTTAATGAGATCAAATACCACAGTGACAGCCAGCAGCACAAAAGGCTAGAGAGGCTGAGTGATGGATCTAAATCTCTCAAAATATTATCTGCTTTTGACTTTTATTGGGTAATTGCAAGAAGAAAGCAGCTAACAGATAAGTCAGCTGCTTCAGTTAAAGCTTGCTAACTGCAAGAAGACTCAGTATACGCAAATCCTTGATGCTCCTACATTCCTCTCTTGATTGCAGGCAAGATTTTTTGAGCATGGAGGTAGAGAATGGCAATGTATTCCAAAGATAAATGGATGAGGGGTCTGAAAACCATTGTGACAAGTGTCTTAAAGTGACTGGGGGATGCAAAACAAACAGAGAAGGACCTATGAAGAAAGAGGATCATATTGCCTGGAAGAGAGTCAGCTCAATCCTCAGCGCAATTTCACACAACTTCTTAGATTGGGAAAGACCTTCAAGATCATTGAGCCCAACCATTAGTTTCACACTGACAAGTTGGCAACATGAACCTGTCTTTGTGAAGCCCTACTGAGATGAGGTAATGCAGCACTGGAAACACAGCAAGATCCTCTGTGAAACTCTCCAAAGATGGCCTCCTAACATCATGCATGTCTGTGACAACCACAACGTGAACATATCTCCGCTAAGCCTCATTCTAATGCTTCAACCAACAGTGTCAGATATCCTCTCCATGGTGATGCAGCTCAAGACCAGCTTTTAGACCTCCACCAACTTTTGGTATGCTGCCTACAGACAGGAATGCTCAAGTCACTTCAGATAAATGACAATGCACACCACAGCTCTTCGAGGGAAAACATTTTCTTCTGTATAATTCCTCCATCTGGTGGCCAGGTCAGGGATTTGGCTAGTCCAAGTACTAGACACAGGACAAGCCAGTTCCCAGCTCATTCATGCTTTCCCTCTTCACTTGAGGTGTTACTTGCGGTAGGACTGGGAATAAAGGTAAAGCTCGAAATGTTACCACTCACCTGGGGGGTCAGATCTTTTGCTTTCTGGAACTAGACTGGTAGCTCCTATTTGGCCTAGCATTTGCTTTGTTGCTTCACAATATCAATCATAATCTTGCAGAAACATTTGGCTTTCCCTCCCCACCCTTGAAAACGATGATTTTCTTTAGAAGTGAAACCATTTGCAAAAGAAAAATAAAAGAGAGCAGCTGTGAAAAATACCACATTTCTATTTTAGAGAAAATATGTCATGGTTTGCAATTGTCAAAATGTCCTGTTTTGACATTTTAAAAGGAAAATAAAGGAAACTTTGAAAGGTCACTATCAAAACAAAATGCCTGCAAATGTTTAAGTGAATTCTATACCTGATTTCTTCCAAAGGGTTCTTTCTTTATTTCCCCCCACTGCCACCTTCCTCTTTATTTCACAGATATTCAGTACTGGAACAGTAGTTTAGTTTAGACATCCTGCAGACTTTTCAAAACCACCAGGATGCATATTTGCTTTCGTAACTAATGACAACAAAGAGATTCCTGACATCCTACATCTCTAAATCCCAAATGTACTTTGCAAAATGGAAGACCTCCTTCCCACCTGGCACTTGTGAGTATACTCCATCACACTATTTTATGGCCCTCTTGAGTTAAAAGACATGCCATTATCAAAACTGCTTCTTATTAGAAATTCAGATGTGCATTAGAGATGCTCTTCTCTCTGTCTCACTCTTTCCTTCAGCTGTAGTTTTTCAGTTTCTTCTCCATTAGAATCATAGAATAAAGCAGGTTGGAAGAGACCTTCAAGATCATCCACTCCAGCCTAGCACCCAGCCCTGTCCAATCACGTAGACCATAGAACCATAGAATCAGACATCTTGGAAGAGACTTCCAAGATCATCCAGTCCAACCTAGCACCCAGCCCTAGCCAGTCAACCAGACCATGGCACTAAGTGCCTCATCCAGGCTTTTCTTGAACACCTCCAGGGACGGTGACTCCACCACCTCCCTGGGCAGCCCATTCCAATGCCAATCACTCTCTCTGCCAACAACTTCCTCCTAACATCCAGCCTAGACCTCCCCTGGCACAACTTGAGGCTGTGTCCCCTTCTTCTTTTGCTGCTTGCCTGGCAGCAGAGCCCAACCCCACCTGGCTACAGCCTCCCTTCAGGTAGTCGTAGACAGCAACGAGGTCTGCCCTGAGCCTCCTCTGCTGCAGGCTAAACAACCCCAGCTCCCTCAGCCTCTCCTCACAGGGCTGTGCTCCAGGTCCCTCACCAGCCTTGTTGCCCTTCTCCGGACACCTTCCAGTATCTCAACATCTCTCTTGAATTGAGTGGCCCAGAACTGGACACAGCACTCAAGGTGTGGCCTGAGCAGTGTTGAGTACAGGGCAAGAATAACCTCCCTTGTCCTACTGGACACATTGTTCCTGATCCAGGCCAGGATGCCACTGACTCTCCTGCCCACCTGGGCACGCTGCTGGCTCATGTTCAGCTACTATCTAATAATACCCCCAGGTCCCTTTCTTCTTGGCTGCTCTCCAGCCACTCTGTCTCCAGCCTGTAGTGTTGCTTGGGGTTGCTGTGGCCAACAATTACTTACAATTCCTCTAAATATATCCTTTACAGCCAGGATGTATTGAACCTGTCAAGTTTATTTAAAGAAAAGTTAAACTGGGGAAAAAATCAGGAGTATTTTGCCTGGCCAGAGATGGTAAGGTATTCAAGACAAGGCCTTGCTCCACTTAGCAGACTACAAATCCTCCAGATGTCAAGGGAAGCACAGAAAAGCAGATGATAAATGGCAAGTAAGGAACTGTACATTGATAAATGAGAGTGCAAAGGGAGAATACGTCTCTAGCAAATCCTTCATTGTTGCCTGCAACTCTGTGAATTGCAGAGTGCTATTTATATAATCAAACCTGCCAGTAATCAGTCAATGGGAGGCATGGTCCTACATTTGTATGACTCCAGAAAGTGAAAGGAATTTGTTAAAGAGACCAGGGAAAATAATCAGGTTGAATAGGGTTGTTCCATTTCCCCAGCAGATGCTCACATTCTTGTCAGATGTGGACTGAGTGTCCTTTAGGGAAGGAACAGACATGATAAACCCTGAGATGAGAACAGTCAAGGGGAAGACTCTTATACTAGCCACCTGTTGTCATATGAAAAGTTAGTGAAGTGAATCAATGACTTTCCTTCTTCCACAGTTACATGATTTGTATTGCTCATTGTGTAGTCTGTTGAATCATAAAACCAACCAGGTTGGAAGGGACCTGCAAGATCATTCAGTCCAAACTATCACCTACCCCTAGCCAATCAACTAGACCATGGCACTAAGTGCCTCATCCAGTCTTTTCATGAACACCTCCAGGGATGGTGACTCCATCACCTCCCTGGGCAGACCATTCCAATGCTAATCACTCTCTCTGCCAACAACTTCCTCCTAATATCCAGCCTAGACCTCCCCTTGGCACAACTTGAGACTGTGTCCCCTTGTTCTGTTGCTGAATCAGGAACAGGACAAGGGAGGTTATTGTTCCCCTGTACTCAGCACTGGTCAGGCCACACCTTGAGTGCTGTGTCCAGTTCTGGGCTCCTCAATTCAAGAGAGATGTTCAGGTACCGGAATTTGTCCAGAGAAGGGCAATGAAGCTGGTGGGGTCCCTGGAGCACAGCCCTGTGAGGAGAAGCTGAGGGAGCTGCGGGTGTGCAGCCTGCAGAAGAGGAGACTCGGGGCAGAGCTCATTGCTGTCTACAACTACCTGAAGGGAGACTGTAGCCAGGTGGGGTTGGTCTCATCTGCCAGGCAAGCAGCAACAGAACAAGGGGACACAGTCTCAAGTTGTGGGGAGGTCTAGGCTGGATGTTACGAGGAAGGTGCTGCCAGAGAGTGTGATTGGCATTGGAATGGTCTGCCCAGGGAGGTGGTGGAGTTGCTGTCCCTGGAGGTGTTCAAAAAAGCCTGGATGAGGCACTTAATGCCAGGTCTGGTTCACTAGATAGGGCTGGGAGGTAGGTTGGACTGGATGATCTTGGAGGTCTCTTCCAACCTAGCTGATTCTATTCTATTTTATTCTATTCTATTCTATAGATCCAAGCTGAATATGTTAGTGAATATGAAACCACAAAACCCAAGTGAATGGAAAGACTGCAATGAGCTCCATCATTACTGGTGAATGGCTGGATAGGAATTAAAAATAAACAAAACATAGGCATGTCTTTCCCTCTGCACATATTCACAAGTCTTACTGATATTTATATAGATGTATGAGACATACTTCTTAATATGACACCTTGAGGTCTCAGAAATTGAATGCTATGGTTCATTGTTTGTAACCTAGCTGCTGGAAGAACCTCAACTTGCCATACAGAATGTGTTTTCTTTCTTTTATAATTCAATTTTAAATACCTTCAGGAAGTTTAAACTCACACATAATATGCAAATGATAGGTACTCTGAAACATCACATTGATTTACATTGTAATTGTTCCATTACTGATGGTAATGGAAGTTGCATGTCTACAAGTACTTACTGTCATTAGGCACGAACTCTGCAAAATAGGCTGACACTGCATTGCTTTCACAGCAGTTATTACAATGTGAATGAGGAATCATAGCACCTTAGTCATATTGTAAGATGCTGAAAACTATTCTGGAGATAGTTTCATTTCTCAGAGGTTTATCTTTAACAGAAAATAACTCCCCCAAAATAACAGAACAACAAATAATCCCATCTCATCTGTTCAAGACTTCATGACTGAAAATACAAAAGTAAATATTAAAATGCTAGTGATATGGCTCATGTCATCAAAATTCATATTTAATAGCAGCAAAGTTATGGAAACTAGTGATGAGGGAAAAAAAATACAACTAATCTCAGTCTAACTAGTTCTGCCAGTGCTGCCTACATTAATGTAGGGCAAAATGGTTCATAGAATGGAAATTCATTTTTGCTTTCTATTTCTTTCTTCTCTCTTTTCTGATAGTTTTGCCCTCCTTCCTTTGAGTCCATCATCAGTAAGTTTCCAGATGACACCAAGCTAGGAGCAGGTGTGGATCTGTTGGAGGGTAGGAGACCCCTGCAGAGGGACCTGGACAGGCTGGATGGGTGGGCAGAGGCCAATGGAATAAGATTTAACAAGGCCAAGTGCAGGCTTCTACACTTTGGCCACAACAACCCCAAGCAGCTCTATGGGTTGGGGACAGAGTGGTTGGAGAGCAGCCAGGAAGAAAGGGACCTGGGAGTACTGGTAGATAGTAGCTGAAGATGAACCAGCAGTGTGCCCAGGTGGGCAGGAGAGCCAGTGGCATCCTGGCCTGGATCAGGAACAGTGTGGCCAGTAGGACAAGGGAGGTTATTCTTACCCTGTACTCAGCACTACAAAGCTTCTGATTTCTCCAGCTACTTTAGATTCAAAAAGCATCCATGTGTGTAAAAAGTCATCTCTCTCCCTCAGTGCCTCCACCCCAGGATAATATCAGTTAGTCTAATAAAAGATACTATTTCTCACTAGAAGACTTTCATGACCTTAGAACACCACAGACATGACAACACTACTAATAATAATTACTTTTTTACATTGAATACTGGTAACTCACATGGCTGATGAGTTACTTTACTAATGCAGATACATTTGCTCTTATGCCATACACTGTTTCGTTTCAGGGATTCCTGCTATTAAAGTGTGATAGAGTTGTTAGAGAAGCTGAATTCTTCTTGTCTCTTTGTTGTTGTTGTCTATGCTATCTATATAGATTATCACAGGCTCACAGGATGTTAGGGGTTGGAAGGGAACCAAAGAGATCATCGAGTCCAACCCCCCTGCCAGAGCAGGACAATGCTATCTAACACAGATCACAGAGGAACACATCCAGACAGGCTTTGAATGTCTCCAGAGAAGGAGACTCCACGACCTCTCTGGGCAGCCTGTGCCAGTGCTCTGGGACCTTTCCAGTAAAGAAGTTCCCCCTTGTGTGGAGGCAGAACCTCTTGTGCTGCAACTTACACCCATTGCTCCTTGTCCTATCACAGGGAGCAAGTGAGCAGAGCCTGCCCTCCCCTTCCTGAGCCCCAGCCCTCTGATGTTTAGAAACACTGATTAAATCCCCTCTCAGTCTTCTCTTCTTTAGACTAAACAGCCCCAGGTCCCTCAGCCTCTCCTCATAAGCCATGCCCTCCTGTCCCCTCATCATCCTTATAGCCCTCTGCTGAACACTCTCCAGCAGATCCCTGTCCCTCTTCAACTGGGGAGCCCAAAACTGAAGGCAGTACTCAAGATGGGGTCTCAGAAGGGCAGAATAGAGGGGGAGGAGAACCTCCCTTGATCTGCTGGACACACTCTGCTTAATACACCCCAGAATCCCATTGGTCTTCTTGGCCGCAAGGGCACATTGCTGTCCCACAGATAATTTGCTATCCACCAGCACTCCCAGGTTGCTCTCCACAGGGCTGCTCTCCAGCAGATCACCTCCCAACCTGTACTAAAAAGAAATACTCATATCATTCTAAACCAGGTAACTAAGAGAAGTTCAGTGAGTCTTGCTGAGAAGCTCAAACTAAATGCCTAGTTTCTGCCAGGTGGGGTTGGTCTCTTCTGCCAGGTAACAAGCAACAGAACAAGGGGACACAGTGTCAAGTTGTACGAGAGGAGGTCTAGGCTGGATGTTAGGAGGAAGTTGTTGGCAGAGAGAGTGATTGGCATTGGAATGGTCTGCCCAGGGAGGTGGTGGAGTCGCTGTCCTTGGAGGAGTTCAAGAAAAGCCTGGATGAGGCACTTAGTGCCATGTCTAGTTGACTGGATAGGGCTGGGTGCTAGGTTGGACTGGATGATCTTGGACATCTCTTCCAACCTGGCTGATTTTATGATTCTATGACAGCTGCTGTTAGATTGCAATGAATTTACTCTTCTGATCATTGAAGCACTACCCTGAGACCCACAATAACACAGAGGTTACATTACCCAGGTTAGAATAACAAAATATAGATGTCTGCAGATATGTACATGTCTGTATGCAACTAAATCTGTGTTTCTACTCTAGCGTTAGGTGTTCTTTTGATTAAAAATAATGTCTATAATTAGGAAGGAGAAATCCTTATCCAGGTTATACTACACACACTGTTTGTAATTAGGATGGATAAATCCTTAACCAGGTAATACTACACACAGTGTTTATAATTAAGAAGGAGAAATCCTCATCCAGGTAATACTACCCACACTACACATACTGACTTTAATTAGGATGGACAAATCTTTATCCAGGTAATACTACACACCGTGTTTATAATTAAGAAGGAGAAATCCTCATCCAGGTAATACTACCCACACTACACATACTGACTTTAATTAGGATGGACAAATCTTTATCCAGGTAATACTACACACACTGTCTATAATTAGGATGGATAAATCCTTAACCAGGTAATAATACACATACTACACACACTATATATAATCAAGAAGGATAAATCCTTATCCTGGTAGTCCTACACACACTACACTCACTGTCTATAATTAGGAAGGATAAATCCTTATCCAGGCAATTTGTAATCACACACTACCAATTGACTTCTGTAACTCAGCTAATAAGGCTTTTATGCTATATCCCTTCTTTTTTACTACATTCACTTTTGACTAGGATCATACCTGCAAAGAAAATGCTAACTTTCCTCATGGCTTGAATAAAGCTCCTCCTCTGAGAAAAAGAGAACAACAGTTTAGGATGTAGAAATGGGTTTCCCTGGGATATTCTTGCTCTGGATACGTGACTCCAGTCTATTTACATTTCTCTATGAATTAGAAATTAACTTTGCTGAGGAGGTTTCTGCTGAATTGTAACATCAGATATTTTCTCTGTTGTTTTTACTGTCAGTTTTTTTTCCCCTTTCTTTTGGAGAATGGAGTCCTCATAGGATATATATCTGAAGAACTGAGGAAAGAAAGGAGAAGGGCCACAGAGATGATCAGAAGGCTGGAGCACCTCTGCTATGAGGACAGACTGAAAGAGTTGGGGCTGTTCAGTCTGGAGGAGAGGAGACTCCCAGGTGACCTTCCAGTATCTGAAGGAAGCCTACAAAGAAGCTGGAGAAGGACTTCTCAGGATATCAGGGAGTGACTGGACTAGGGGGATGGAGTGAAGCTGGAGATGAGGAGGAAGTTGCTGAACATGAGACTGGTGAGAGCCTGGAATGCGTTGCCCAGGGAGGTGGCTGAGCCCCCATCCCTGGAGGTGTTTAAGGCCAGGCTGGATGAGACTGTGGGCAGCCTGCTCTAGGGCAGGGTGTCCCTGGGGTTGGAACTAGATGATCCTCGTGGTCCCTTTTAACTCAGACTGATTCTATGAAAAGGCAATCTCCTACAGAACTCTGAAGAAAGCAGGATGATTTTTTTCTTTCACTGTCCATGTGCTTCCCACAATCTGCTGTTTATTTTTGCCTTAGATAGAGGTAATTCATTACAAATATATGTGATGATAAGAGAAATCAAGTCTGAATAGAAGAGGCCTCTCAGAGTCACTCCTGCCTCTTGCTGCATTTGTTTGTGTTTATGTAAGCAAAAAAAATAGCATGCATTATCTTTTTATGAGCCTTGCGATTTATTCTGTTTTGTTGTCAGACCTTTGGGAATGGATTCTATAAACTTTATTGAGACAAGATATCTAGAGACGTTTGCATATTTGTGAGCTCAGCACAATATTACTTTTTAATGCACTTTTGACTTTGCATGGAGAAAATGGAGTCAGAAAATGTAAAGCGGCAATATTTTCAGGTGGCTTTGATTTTATTACCTGCTTTTTGTTTCCCTAGGTTAAAAAAAAAACCAAACCCAACCAAATAAAGACTCGATCATTCAAATGTAATAAATGCTGGGATCTTGCAGTTTAACTTCGGACTCTTCCTGTGGCTAAAAATTCAAATTACTGATCAAGGCCTCCGTTCAAAAAGCTGTTAAGGATGCTGCTAGCTCAAGTGTGTATTTAAGTGTGAAGTCCTACTGGCATATTTCTTGAGTTTGACTTTATGACACATGTCTTCTTTCAATAGAAAACCTGCTCTGGTTTTATTGTGGGTTTGACTCTTTATGTTTTACCTGATGTTTACCAAAATTGCCATGAGCACAGCTGCAGTCTTATGCTTAGCTGTATACAGACACTCACTCTTAGAATCATAGAATGGTCTAGGTTAGAAGGGACCTCAAGGAACATCCAGCTCCAACCCCACACCATAGGCAGGGACACCTCCCACTAGAGCAGGTTACTCAAGGCCTCATTCAACCCGGCCTTGGACACCTCCAGGGAGGAAGCAGCCAAAACCTCCCTGGGCAACCTGTGCCAGCATCTCACCACCCTCACTGGAAAGAACTTCCTACTAACTTCTATTCTAAATCTCCCCTCTGCCAGTTTAAACCCATTCCCCCTCCTCCTGCCATTCGAAGACCTTGTCAATAGTGCCTCCCCAGCCTTCTTGCAGGCCCCCTTCAGATACTGGAAGGCCATTATAAGGTCTCCTCGAATCCTTCTCTTCTCCAGACTGAAGAGCCCCACCTCTCATAGCCTGTCCTCATAGCAGAGCTGCTGCAGCCCTCTCAGCATCTTCGTGGTCCTCCTCTGGAGTCCTGACTGTGAAGGTGTTGGAGGGATGGAGCATGTGTGATGTACGTATGGAGGCTGAAAGAACTGGTTTTGAACAGCCTTAAAAAGTGAAGGGAAATCTTGCTGTAGTCATCAGCTACTCAATGGGAGGGTTTAGAGGATATGCAGTCAGAACCTTATAGAATCACAGAACGGTCCAGGCTGCAAGGGACCTCCAAAAGTCATCTAGTCCAATCTTCCCCCTTCTGCCCTCCCTGCAGACAGCAGGGACATCCTCAACTAGACCAGGTTGCTCAAAGACCTGTCAAGTCTCACCCAGAATACCTCCAGGGAAGGGCCTTCAACCACTTCCTTGGGCAATCTGTTCCAGTGGTCCACCAGCCTCATAGTAAAGAATTTGTTTCTAATATCCAATCTAAATCTGCTTTTATCTAGTTTGAAGTCACTGTCCTGTCACTAAAGGCCTCTGTAAACAGTCTCTCTCCATCCTTCTTTGCAGGACCTCTTCAGGTACTGGAAGACCACTATTAGGTCTCCCCAGAGCCTTCTCTTCTCAATGCTAAACATCCTCAGCTCCCTCAGCCTGTCTTTGCAGCAGAGGTGCTCCAACTCCCTGATCATTTTTGTGGCCCTCCTCTGGACCCACTCCACCAGACCCACGTCCTTCCTGTATTGAGGGCTCCAGAACTGGTTGCAGTACTCCAGGTGAGGTCTCCCCAGAGAAGAGTAAGGTGGCAGAATCCCCTCTCTGGATCTGCTGGGCATGCTGCTTTTGATGCAGACCAGGATGTGATTGGCCTTCTATGCTGCAAGCTCACACTGTCTGCTCATGTCCAGCTTCCTGTCCATCAGTACCCCCAAGTCCTTTTACACAGGACTGCTTTTTATCACCTCATCTCCCAGTCTGTAGTGATAGTGAGGATTTTTCCAGCCCAGGTGCAGAACTCTGCACTTACTCCTGTTGCACCTCATGAGGTTCACCTGGGCCCACCTTTACAGCATGTCCAGGTCCCTCTGGATGACATTCCATTCCTCAGCTTGGCTGTCACAAACAGTGGTGTTCCCCAAGGATCAGTGCTGGACCCAGTCCTATTCAATATCTTTACTGATAATCTGGACTGGGGGGTTGAGTCCAGCATCAGTAAGTTTTCAGATGACACTAAGCTAAGAGTAGGTAGGTGAGACCTCATCTTGAATACTGTGTTCACTTTGGGGCTCCTCAGTTGAAGAGGGACAGGGATCTGCTAGAGAGTGTTCAGCAGAGGGCTACAAGGATGATGTGGGGACAGGAGGGCATGGCTTATGAGGAGAG
>WAAF01018370.1:0-18659 GCA_013400475.1 Tricholaema leucomelas
GGCGGGGGATACCCAAACCATCACAATCAGAAAGGCTTGGAAATTCAGTTCAAACATCTTTTGGTGGCAGGAAGGGCAAAATGTATACATAGAAGATTTCTTACTGAGTAAAATGATTTCATTCACACACTATCAGTTCTCCATCTTCCCTGCCTTATACCTCAGCCAAAGGCAGTAGATAGTGCCAGTGACATCTCTCATTTGTCAGCATCACCAGAAGCAGGATTGATATTGGTCACAATAAGATATTCTGAGGAAGGAGGGAGAGGAGGAAATATCCCAAGCAGCACAGCCTGCCTCTCCACTTTGCATCCTGTGGGTTTGCCAACCTCAAATCATCTCAGCACACTTACCCCATTTATTGAGACAAGGGCTATGCTGTGATATGGTTGTTCTGGTGGTAACATATGCCTTTCGGAGGCAGAAGAGTGCCAGCAAAGCCCATGCAAGTATATTTGGCAGTGCTAAAATAACCTGAACAAACCTCTCCAATTTGCATGGAATTACCAAGCTTCATAAAAGCACAGGAGAAAAACAATATATTGTATGGCACATCACTCTGGTGATGGTGACTAATTGAAATCAGCTCTGCAAGACTTTTAGCCAAATTAAGCCAGGCTCAGATACACTCTGCAAGACTTTGAAGCCAGGCTTAGATACACTGCCATCTCCAGATCTGAGACACAGCCAGGATTTCGTATTCTGCTGGCCAAACCAGGAGAGCAGAAGTTAAAGAAGACAAAGACATACTTTCAACTGTTCAGTGAAGACAGCAACATAAAGTAATAGAAAAAATGAAATGAGACAGGCAGCAGCAGAACTTCTACTCATTCAGTAAGATTTTTTGTTTGAAATCAGGGGTAGGTTCATGTCCACTGCCCCTTACCAAAGCTTCTTGTATTGCTGATGGTGATCAGAGGCATCTTGACACAAACTCGATACTGGTTTAGCTTATAGAATGAAGTTAAATAACATATAAAGCAAAGAGATGTGCAGCTCTGGTGTAGTCACCACAAGACCTTGCCCTTGGCAGAGGTGACCTGATGATTGTTTTGTTGTCGTTTTTAAGTGACCCGAGCACACAACTGATTATTTTTTCCTAATGGCAACAGGTACCTTCTGCATTCTGTGCACTCTGATAGAAGTCAGTGGCAACGTACAGGCAATTCTTCTATGGCTCTGCCTTGTTCTGTGCTTTTCAGCCTCTGTAGTTTTCAGTGATGTGAACACAGCTTAAGGTACTGAGGCATGCAGAAGGAAGGCACCTTTCAAAATAAAAGCATGACATGAGACTTCTCTCAGGTTCTGTGCTGCACATTATAAGCACACCTAAGCAAGGAACTGCTTCAAGATGCTTATTAGGATAGGAAAAGTTCTGCACTAAAAGACCTCCCTTTCATTTCCATCCTGCTCTCTACTTTAACTTCACGTAACTTATCTACTCCTTACTGCTTGGAATGGGAAAGGAAACAACTTCCTTTTTAAATACGTGGAGGGGGATAGGTACTTTTTTTCTCTTTCTTTTCAGAGAACTTTTCACTGAGCCAAGAACTCCTAAACATTCATAATTAAATTGTATTTTACTTTCGAATCAGATATTATTGATATATGTGATTCATGCCCTGCAAATTGCATAATCCAAGGGGGAGGGACTTCTGTTAAAAACCACAATAAAGTGAATATCTGGATAGAAGAAAGTCTGTCTAATAGATGGAACAAGAAACAGGTAGACAGTCTGAGGAGCTTTTCAGGTAGAGATGAATGTCACAAGT
This sequence comes from Tricholaema leucomelas, assembly GCA_013400475.1. Taxonomy (NCBI): domain Eukaryota; kingdom Metazoa; phylum Chordata; class Aves; order Piciformes; family Lybiidae; genus Tricholaema lacrymosa; species Tricholaema leucomelas. The sequence continues at coordinate 1,773 of WAAF01018370.1, forward strand.
GTGTGTGTGAATGAAGAACAGATCCATTTATCTCTGTCTCTTTACACCTGGGCTGAATTCTAAGAGCCATCTATCAAAACTGCATGTGAGACAATAAAGAATGTTTTGTTTATCTGTGAATAAATTAAGCACCCTGGACAGGATCTCAGCAGAAGCATAGTAGGTTAAGTTGATTCCCTCACAATCCACTCTGGCAGTGGTCGCTTCTGAGGAGCCCCATGAGGGCTTTTGATGGATTTGTGCTGAGGAAGAGGGGAGAAATATCCAGGACATTTCATAATCAGCTCTTTCCTGTCGGTACTGCTTTTGTGATTGTCACTGTTCTTCTTTCAGAGAGAACAGATGTTTTGTTTGCAGAACAGAACAGGCCAACTGGAGCTACTAGAGTCTTGTCAGGACTAACTCACTAAGGGATGAGTGATTCTAGGAAGCAAATAAGATTTGCAGCATCTGAGTATCACTGTGGCTATCATCACTGATGAAAGAGTGCTTCTACATGTCAAGTCAAGGGATATGTTACTCAAAAGATCCAAATACACAGGAACGCTTCAACAGTCCAGACAGCCTTCGAAGAGGATAAATTAAGTACTTTTACTCATGGTTAGAACCACAGGAACTGTAATTTAGTTGTTATCTGAGCTGTAAATAATGTATTCCTTTAGGGGAGTTATTTAACTTTCATCCTTCTGCTGAAGCAAGTAGGAAAAGTAGTTTATACACTATCTAGAATAGGGTCTAATCGTATACTGGATTTCTTCATTTTGGATCCAAGGTGAGAGAGAGTGGGTAAAAGAAATCACCCAATAAAGGAAAGTGGTTCCTATTAGCCTCCACTTGTCTCTTATGCTGGCCCAAGACCATGTCTTTTCTCCAACTCTGGTCTAGGCCTGGCATGAGACTGCAAGGCATAAAAGGTGTTTTCCCATGTCTTGTGTTTCACTACATCTTCCTTCCTACAAATCTGATGTAAAAGTACTTTCACTCATCTTCTTTATCACATAAGGCCTTGACACGCCAGGAGGTTAGGAGCCAAATCATTGTTCTATTTTCAGCTGAAATCATCATGGATTTCTCCAAGTTAAACGTGTCCAAGTTTGTGTGTAGAAGACCAAGTAGAAGACACAGAAAATAAGTATCTGCCCAAGTAATGGTAGGCTGTCCCTGAACTCTGCCACCTGGGTTTACTTGATTACATACTAGAGAAGTTAGAGCTTGCCTTAAAGTAATAGATAGTTGTCATCTTAAACTCACCTCTACAAGCAAACCTGGGCTCAAAACACACATGCAACCTTGGCTAAATCCTAGAAAAAAAATCTCACTGTAAACTTTCAGAAGAGACCTTATCATATACAGAAAAATAAGCAAATACATTGATAGAATAAGAAGCAAGTAAGACTAATAGAATAGAATCTTTGGCCTTTTTGGTTGTAAAAGACCTTTAAGGATGTCATTTCCAGCCATTACCTAACTCTGCCAAGTCTAGTGATAAACTGTGTCACTCAGCACCACATGTATGTGTCTTTCAAACACTTTCCAGGGATGGTGATTCAGCTGCCTCCCTTGGGAGCTTAGTCCAGTGTGTTTGAGAAGGCTGTAGAGAATTTTAACTGAGATCTTCATTTTACTGGGGAAAATTAATTGAGCTAGTTTGTACCTGTGAAGTGAAAAGCCAACCCATATAGATTTACCTCATACAGATTTACCTCATGTAAACCTTCAGTTGTCTACTCGAGTTCTTCTTTCCATGCTCTTTGTAGCACAGATCTTGTTCTCAGCTGCATTGCACTTGAAATACTGACAGTGTCAGAAGCTGCCTTATGTCACCCCATCTGTGAAAACATACAAGCAGAGCATTCATTTTTTTGCCTAATTAACTAAAAACAGATTGACTAAAAGGAGTATTTCAATCTCAAGTTGTAAAAATACTATTCACAAAGCCCAAGCAGATATTCTGAGAGGAGCAACTGCAATTACAGTGGGCAAGTGATAAGCACGGGCAACAGATCCTGACTTCAAATATTTCCAATACAAAATTAATGGCCTGTTAGTAGGAAGGACTTCATTTTTTAAAAATCAAAGGGTTGTAATGCAACCATTTTACTGTAAGAAGATGACTGGGGGATTTCAGTGTGTGTTATCTTTAACATGTTCCTTCTTCTCTGGAATCATTAGACCGTTAGAGATTTCCCGGGGTGGGGAGGAGCCATTCACCAACCTTCTACGAAGCATATCTTCCATAGAACAACAGAACACATTTCACATTTCAATGTTCTCTTTTGATCTTAATGCAAACAGACAGAGTGGTCTGTTACCCAGTTTGTGCTACAGCTACTTGCAGCTGGCTTGACAGAAGCCCTGAAGAAAAGGACTTGCAGGTGCTGGTGGATGAGAAGCTCTACATGAGCAGCCAGTGTGCACTCACAGCCTGGAAAGCCAACCAGATCCTGAGTTGCATCAGGAGACTTGTGGCCAGTGGGTCAAGGGAGGTGATTCTCCCCCTCTGCTGCACTCTGGTGAAACCGCACTTTGAGTACTGCATCCAGTTCTGGAGCTCCTATTACAGGAAGGATGTAGACATACTAGAACATGTCCAGAGAAAGACCACAAGGATGATCAGACAACTGGAGCTCCTCTGCTATGAGGTCAGGCTGAGAGAGCTGGAGTTGTTCAGTCTGGAGAAGTCTGTGAGGAGACCTTATTGTGGCCTCCCAGGGTCTGGTAGCCCTCAGCTACAAGTATCTGCTGAGGGACTTTTTAGGATGTTGGGTAGTGATAGGAGTAGGGGGAGTGGAGCAAAACAACCGTGTGCTGGGCTGCATCAAGAGAAGTGTGGCCAGCAGGGCAAGGGAGGGGATTCTCCCCCTTTACTCTCGTCAGACCCCACCTGGAGTACTGTGTGCAGTTCTGGAGCCCCCAACACAAGAAGGACATGGAACTGCTGGAGCNGGGTTGGAACTGGATGATCCTTGAGGTCCCTTCCAACCTAAACCATTCTATGATTCCATGATTCTAGAAGTGGATAGATTCAAATTGGATGTTAGGAAAAAGTTCTTAAGCATGAGGGTGGTGAGACACTGGAACAGGTTGTCCAGGGAGGTGGTGGATGTAAGGTGGATGGGGCTCTGAGCAACCTGATCTAGTGTGAGGTGTCCCTGACCAGGGCAGGGGTGTTAGAACTAGATGATCCTTGAGGTCCCTTCTAGCCCTGACAATTCTATGATTCTAAGATGAGAGTAGGGAACATTTTGATATGGAGCTCTCCTAGTGCTGATATAAACAACGCACAAAACATCACAACATCAGACATCAGGCTTGTTTTTTAAAAATCAAGCAGTATGAAGCAGCTCCCTCATAATCACCTGTGCTGCCCTTTATCTTCTTGCCTCGCACCTCTGAAATGCTTTAGTATCTAAGCCAAGACAGTAGATGGATTCTACTCAGGTGTTGTCAGGGGCTGTGCTAAACATCAGCACATATTCAGGTGGGAATCTGGAGTGAAGAGAGACAAAGCACCATGGTGCTCATCCACTGCCTTCTCCAGTGAAGCGAAAACATGAAATCAATTTTCTTAATGTTCATTCACTGCCTGGTAAGACAGATGAACATGATTCTGGTTCATGTATATCCTCAGGCCCTGGCCACAAAGAACACTAACATGATTCCTACCCATTGGTAAACCCTGGCAAGGAAAACCAGGGAATATAATACTGAGTTTGATAAGCTGTTACTCAGATTTTCATATAGAACAGCTGAAAGAATAGAAACCAGAGGATATTTACATGTTCTGGCCTACTGGGAACTACACAGAGAGACTGCGTTACACTTAGAAATGTAGCCTTATATGCAAACCTGGAAACCATTTGTTGCTTACCCAGCAGCAGAACTAGAGAGAGGAAGGGCAAGAGACTTGTGGAAACATAACCATGGAACCCCCTGTGTATTACACTTAGACTAAACAAGCCCACTGCACACCTTTCTCAAGCCTGCAAATGGCACTGCATTGTGTAATGGAAACCCATGGGAAATAAGTGGTGAGTTATACCCTCCTATGCTTTTCAAAATTGCCTTTCTGGGGAAGGAATTTAAACTGAAGGATTTATGGAGAAGTAAAAATTTCCACATTTTATTCTTCATGCAATAAGCAACTGAAAGCTGTGGTTCACAAATGGGAACATCCTCCTTAGAGAGGAGCAGGTATTCTGCTTTCATATTTTCCAATACACTGGCTCACTTTCTCTGTGTGTAAGCAAACATCACAAATGAAGTTTAAGCTGCTTACAAGCAGCTTAAATATTAAGTCTTTTGATATGGATGGTTATGTTTCTTTCATTATCATTATCTCCACTTAAGAGTACAAGGGAAATTAAAAAAAATCCTATCTAGTGCTTACCCACATTCACAAGTCACACATGAATCAGATGAAAAAAGTGTTCTACTGGAAAATGAAAATGGATGAAAAATGTTGCATGGAAGGATCACAACACACAAATACACTGAGGCAAAAAATTTGCCTCTCTGCATTTTGCTTCCATGGAGCTTTGGATTCCATCAGTAACGAAAGTTTTTAATAAACCATTTCAGCTCTGGCAGTCACAGCTACATAAATTGAAAATTTCACTTGATTTATTAATTCAGTACTGAAATTAAAACTTCCCATCAAAAGGCATTTTCACCATTATTATATCTTCTACAAGATTAACACTGTTATTCCCAGATGTCTAATGCCATCTGTGAGTTGCAGAATTTATGTCTATGAAGCAGAGATCCTGTATAGCATTCTCTGTATTAGTAGACAGACCTACAATAGGCAAAAAAAAGATGGAGGTAAAATTGTCTCCTTCCACCACTGTCTCTGCCATGGTCCTGTTGGAGAGATACACATGTGGACTTCTAGAAGAACACAAATGAGAAAATACCAGGAGGCATAGTAAAGTCAAAATTCTTTGATTCAGGCAAAAATGCAGAGCTGAAAGAACAGCCTTCTCACTGAATTTTGTGTTAGCTACTTTCGTAGCTGCACTCATAAGCATTTTCCTCAAATTTACTTGCAGTATAAAATCATTTGCTGCCTTCTTTCAGGGAATCATTCCAGATCTTCACTGAGTTCTGGTACCTTTTTTTTTAGCTCTGCACAACAGTGTTGTTTTGCCCAAATACAAAAATCACCTTCACTTTTTTATTCCCCAACTACACAAAAGAAACGTTAAATCATAGAATCATAGAATCAACCAGGTTGGAAGAGACGTCCAAGATCATCCAGTCCAACCTATCTCTCAGCCCTGTCCAATCAACTAGACCATGGCACTAAGTGCCTCATCCAGGCTTTTCTTGAACATCTCCAGGGACAGTGACTCCATCACCTCCCTGGGCAGCCCATTCCAATGGCAAATCACTCTCTCTGGCAAGAACTTCCTCCTAACATCCAGCCTATACTTCCCCCGGCACAACTTGAGGCTGTGTCCCCTTGTTCTGTTGCTGGTTGCGTGTCAGAAGAGACCAACTCCTACCTGGCTACAACCTCCCTTCAGGTAGCTATAGACAGCAACGAGGTCACCCCTGATCCTTCTCTTCTCCAGGCTAAACGACCCCAGCTCTTTCAGCCTCTCCTCAGAAGGTTTGTGTTCCAGGCCCTTCACCAGCCTTGTTGCTCTTCTCTGGACATGTTCCAGCACCTCAACATCTCTCTTGAATTGAGGAGCCCAGAACTGGACACAGTACTCAAGGTGTGGCCTGACCAGTGTTGAGAACAAAGGAAGAATAACCTCCCTTGTTCTGCTGGCCACACTGTTCCTGATACAGGCCAGGATGCCATTGGCTCTCTTGGCCACCTGGGCACACTGCTCATCTTCAGCCAACTACTGGTATCTACCACTACCCCCAGGTCCCTTTCTTCCTGGCTGCTCTGCAGTCACTCTATCCCCTGCCTGTAGCACTGCTTGGGGTTACTGTGGCCAAAGCAAATGAAAGCTTCTTCTTGACTACTCAGGTTAGAAAGAACTAAACTTGTTTTTATAACAACCTCATTCAAATCCAGGCTTGTGTGAGAAAGCAACCATGGGAAAGAGTTCAAAAAACAAAAGTAAAAGCTTTTAAAAATATGAATGAATATTCCAGCACAACATGGCTATGAACAACATTAATTCATCCACATAAAAAGGTTTTTTTTTTAAAGTCAATAAATTTTTTTCAGTTTGTCATCTTATTCTGTATCTTCAGATGAAATACAATTGGCTCATCGGTGAAAGAAAAAACCAACCAAACGCATCAAATTCATCTTAAACCATCAATAACTGCATCAGGAATCACACTGTATGCATATTTCTGCTGCAGAAACTATGACAGTTATTCCTGTCATATTGCAAAAACATTTGGGCATGTATGATGCACAGTTCTCCTGACACAACAAAATGTAACTGGGAATACCCTTTGCAAAGGAACATAGAACATCTAGGTAGTGCAGACACTTTGTTCTTTCTGTGCTGCTCTATTAATGTGTTTGTTAGAAGTACTTAATTCTGTCTCATTTACATGTAGACAGTATTTCTTCCTGGGCTTTTTTTCAACGAAGAGAACAATTGTCTATAATTGTGAGAAAAAAAGCATGAATGCCTCATAGGAGCAAGCCCATCGTTTCTCTCTTCATCTTAATTCCGTGTGGAAGCCCTCAAAATTAATTACGGAAGTGGAAGAAGGAACGTTCTGGCCCACGATAGGCAGTGCTTTGTTAATGTAGGTAGTCTTCCACAAGCCATCCTCTGTTAGGAAGTGATTTGTCTGCCACGTGTGAAACTGAACGGGCTGGCGCCAATGACATTTTTTCGTTTCCATTTGTTTTGGCCAATAGTTAATTCCACAACGTTTTACAGTCTGTTGTCACAAAAATTCACCCCTAGGTAACCGTGTGGCAGCAAGAACTATGCAGTTGGGCACAAAGCTGCGCTAGGGTGGTAGTGCTTTGCAGAGTGTACCCCTGGCACAAAGCCTGGCCTTACGCAAAAGAACACTGCCAGAAAAAGCCACAGGGCTTGTACTGGACGACTTGGTATTAGCACAATTCGATGTCTGATCCTGCAGGTACTGAAGGACGGGTGATTTACTGAGTGATTTGGCCCAGGGCAACCTGTGGGGGGCGAAATCAGGGCTGCTTTTCATGGTATTCAGGCACTCAGGCAGTGAGAGAGTACCACAAGCACCGACACCTGGTAACTTGAACAAGCATTTCGGCTCCTCCTTCCGTCCAAATCCAGCGGAATAGATCCCAGTCCCTCCGCCGTGATTCAGCTTACTGCTGACCCACGCAGCGAGGCGGCCTGCACAGCCACTACCACCAACCCTCTCCCCAGCTCCGTCCGCCCCACCGGCCGCTTCCCCGCGGCCCCGTCGAGGGACGTGGGTCTCGAGGGAGGGCCTGCGTCAGCGCCCGCCCCGCCCCAGGCCCGCCGGTTCTCGCGTCTGTCCCCTCGCGGGAGTGACTCCGGAGCGCGGAGTTCACCTCCTTCGGGGTCTGCTGCTCGCCATGCTGCCCCCGGGGGCGCTCCGACGGCCCCTCGTCGCCGCCTCCCGCCTGGCCCGCGCCCGGGCCCGCCCTCAGGTAACGACAGGGGCGCTGGAGGGGGGAGATGATCGCGGCGGCGGCGACGGCGGCGGCAGCGGCAAGGCCCGGGCTGGTGATGCGAGCCGCTGGGGCTTGGGGCGTAGGGGCCTGTAGTGGGGAGAGGGGGAAGGGGAGAACTTCGTTTGTTTCGACCGGTATTTAGAAACCGTAAGTGCAAAAAGAAGTTGTGACACACGGTGTGCTAGTTTGAAGCTAGCTAGAGTGTTTTGGTGAGAAGGACTAGATTACAGGCTGTGAAAGGAAAACAGTGGTGATGTCTACTTCCCTCATAGGCTTGCTGAGGTGTATAAGAACACGAATCAAAACATAGATAAGGCACTACTCCTGCTGGGGAGCTCCGAGCTGCATCTCTCTCTACCCTCACCCTCCGTTTCTCTGATTAATCCACTTTGCTTNAACACCCAAACCATCACACACGGCAAACAAAAGCTGTGTAATACTCCACAAGGTCACTAGGAAACACGAGCTGTGGTCTTGGCCGCCTGTATTTCGTTGCTTGAGCTGTGTGACCTGTACAGTGCACGTGTCTGCTGATGGTCGTGTCCAGACTCCACTCTGCAGCCACCTCTGCAAATACGGGACAAGGCCATGTATTGCTTTGGCCTTGATTTTTCTAGTTTAGACGTGAGTAGCGTGTAGTTACTAAGGCAGTTGCGAAAGTCCATATTCTGGGACTTCTGAAGGGGCTTATCTTACGTGAATACGAAAACTGTAGTAGACCAGCCTTTGGAAAGCAGCCAGTGAAGGTCAAGAATGCTGACTTCAGCAGTCCTGTGCTAGAGGGAATTAGTCTTTTCCTGATATTTTTTACCTTTACCACCCCACCCCCCCCATATGTATTTTCCCAATACTGTTGAAAGATAATAATTAGGAAACAGATTGCAACAGCATGAGTTGGCTGGGTAAGGGCAGCGCAGGCAGATGATGGCTGTTGCTTCTGCTTTGGTGGCATGGACAGCTGCACCTTCAAATACTGTGTTTAGCTGGCACTCATTTTATAACTTGGACGTTTTGTGTCCTGGTGCTGGCTTCCTGAGAAAGGGGTATAAGAAAAGGGAACCCCTGCTTTGTTACAAGCTAATAATTAAGTAGCTGGCTGGAACAAATAACAGACACATCAGCCTGTGACACTGCTGAAAGGACTTGCTACATACAATGCAGGTGGGCACTTTGTTCTAAGAAAAGTCACAAGATACTTTTGTAGTGGAGATCACAAAGTAACCCTTCTCTCTCCTGGCCCCCAGCAAAAAAAAACCCAACTATTAACAGCATCTTACTGTTTTAATAAAAGGCCTATAAATTAGTCAGTAGGCAGTTTTCTGGCTTAAGAAATAGTTATTTTTCTTAATATTTTCTCTCAGGTACTTGCATCCCTTGCTACAGGGCCCAGACAAAATAATAGTGTTTTCTATGAAATCCGCACCTATGACATTAAGCCATCAAAGATGAAGGACTTTGTGGAAATGATCAGCAAGTACTTCCACCTTCGCACAGCTCATTCAGAGCTGGTGGGATTATGGTCTGCGGAGCTGGGAGCGATGAATAAGGTGGTCCATGTTTGGAAATACGGTATGCTCAGCATCCCTTTTTGCACTGCACTGCTGTCTCTGTGTGCTCCCTGTCCCTCAGGCAAGAAGGCGAGCAGAATGCTTACCCAGCTTTTTTTGTTGGGCTTACTTAAAGGAAGGGTTCCAAAGAAGGTTGTTGCTTTACTGCTTACTGTAAAGAACACTGCAGAGTTTTTTATTACTGCTGGCCTGGAAGGTGCAGGTGAGCTAAGAAAAGCTACAGTTATGCAAGAAACTGGATGGGCTGTCTATGCTCCTTGTGGAGCCCAAGTGAACTTGATACTGAGGTTATGGAGAGGCTGGAAGACACACTGGTATCATTTCTTTGTATATAGGCTGAAGTCCAGGGTTTATCCATATGCTATGACAGTTTACTTTCTGATGTCCTCAGTTTGCTCATTGAAATTCAGAATGTTAACAGTACCTATTCAGGGTAAAGAATCACCCCTTTTGTCCTGGAGGGATGAAAGAACCAGCCATCTGTCAACAGGAATATTATGAGTTTATGTGCATTTATGGTTAATTCTGCTTCTCAAAACTTTTTTTCCTTGTCTTGTGTTTTCAGTTGTTGGTTGTTTGGATTTTTTTTTCTGTTAAAAAAAACCTCAAACCAAGTAATTATTAGTAATCTCTGAGAAATTTTTAAAATGCAAAACTAAGGAAAATTTTTTTTTTGTTTTCCTAGTGGTGTTTATGTGTGTAAAATGTGACATCATTTCCTCTTGATTCATAAGATCCTTCCTTATGTCATTGTGGTAGTTGAAAATAAGTAGTGCGTGTTGTTCTTAGCCCCAAGATACGGATATTTCTCAAGGTTCTTCCATTCTCAGATGCTGGATTTTTCTCTTGCATTATTAAAAGCTGTCTACATAAACATAATGCTTAAGATGGCACTGCAGCCTAAGCAGCTGAAATTCAGATGCTCTTAATTCAGTGAATTTGTTTTTAATTAGGAAAAAAAAAAGATTTTGTGCATTCTAATTTTTTTCTGTAGCTAAGCAAACAAACCTTACTTTTGCACTTGTAATTTTAGTGTCATTTTATATGAGCCAAAACGTTTTTTTCCTCCCCAGTTTTCTCTCAGTAAGCTAATACTCCTTCTGAATTTGTAAGTGCAGCTTTCCTCCTTGTAATTATACATTATGATTGAGTCTGGTGTGACATATAGTGCATTTTTTCATAGCTTTTTTCTCCTTTTCTTGTCTTTTCTTAACAGATAATTTTGCCCACAGAACAGCAGTCCGGCATGCACTAGCCAACGACAATGACTGGCAGGAAAAATTCATCTCCTCAGCTCTCCCCTTGATAGAAAAGCAGCACAATGAGGTTGCTTATATGGTTCCCTGGTGTGAACTTGGGAAGCCTCCAAAAGAAGGGGGTGAGTTACGTTCTCTTTTGCTGATAGAAGTTATTGATGCTAATTGACTAACAAAAAATGGCTTAAAGTTTAAACCAGCTGTTACACAGTCTGATAATCTTTTATGTTACAAGTCTGTGTATGTACATCCTTGTGAAAAAGGTGACTCAACACAAATGAGGGACAACGTTTTTAAGAAGGCCTTTCCACCTACATCAGTAACTAGAGGCCTGATCACAAAGGTTGTAAAGGTCTGTGTGTGAATTGCCTAAATGAACTGTAGTAGCAGTCAGAGTGTAGTCCTCAAAAAAAAAGAGGATTCTTTACCTGGTGTGTGAAGCTGATCAACTGAGTTGAGATATTTGCTTCATTTCAGTTCTGCAGGAATGACTGCTGGATTAAAAAAATCACAAACCCAGCTCACTGTTAACTCATAACAGCAGCAGTTTATGTACAGTAAAAGTACTGAAGAAATTGTTTGTCATTGGCTATGTGATTTTATATCATGTTTTATTAATTACCTAATTCATTATACTATTACCCATTGTACTAAAGTGGTCTTACATTTACATTTAAATTCTTCTCCTAGAGGTTTGATTTTTAGTATTAAAATCACCACTGGTTATATAGGCAACACTGTGATGTTTTGGTCTGTGTTGAAATCTGTCTCTGGTTTGTGTAAAGAAGCCATAAGAAGGCATTGTCTACAAATGCTGACAGATTTTTACTGCCTTTATATACTGCTCTCCATTACTGTGTTTTGTTTCTGATTATTTTAACCTTCAAGGTCATCCCATCCCTTAGTCTTGAGGGCCTACCTTTAGTTATGGGGTCCTTCCGTTCTTGTCATCGTGGGTTCAGACCAGTTCATTATATGTTTATTCAGCCTAAACATTTTTAACTTTGTCCTTCTGACACCGGGAGCAATCATCCCAGAAGTGATTTGTCCTTCCACCAGTGAGAGTGCATTTCCTGGAGACACTGAAGACAGTGATTGTCTCTTGGCTTTCAGAGGGTTTTTGTCTTTTAGCACTTTCCTTCAATGTCACTACTTTTTTCAGATAACAGTTTTAAGGGAAAGAAACAAAAAAATCACTGATTTTGAAGATACATAAAAGTCAAACAGACTTTGTAACAATCACAGATTAGGTGTAGACATCCTGTCCTTAAGTTCTTTCTGTGTATCCAGGTGGCCAAGAAGGCCAACAGCATCCTGGCTAGTATCATTAATAGTCTGGCCAGCAGGAGTAGGGAAGTGATCATGTACTCAGCACTGGTGAGGTTGCACTCCCACTACAGTGTCCAGTTTTAGGCCCCTCACTACACAAAGGACATTAAAGTTGCTGGGGTGTGTCCAGAAAAGGGCAGTGAGGCTGAAGAAGAGTCTAGAGAGCAGGTCTTATGAGGAGTGGCTGAGGGAAATGCAATTGTTTAATCCAGACATTGAGGGGAAACCTTGCTCTCTACAACTTACCTGAGACGAGGTTGTAGTAAGGTGGGGACTAGTCTCTTCTCCAAGGAACTAGCAATAGGATGAGAAAAAAACAGCCTGAAGTTGTGCCAGGACACAACTAAGTTGGACATTAGAAAAAAAATCCTGAAAGAGTAGTCAGGCATTGGAACAGGCTGCCCAGGAAGCTGGTAGAGTCACCATCTGAAGGTGTTTCAAAACACATGTGGACGTGGCACTTTTGGACATAGTTCAGTGGGCATGATAGTGTTGGGTTAATGGTTGGACTCAATGGTCTTAGAGTTCTTCTGCAGCATTGACTCTTTGATTGCCGTGTGGTGTCTTCTGCTAAAATGTCAGAAATGGTGTTCCATAGTAACTACCTGAACCAAAAGGGGACTGATCATATGTCTTGTATCAGGACCGGAGTGTTTCAGCAAATCACGCCATTTGTCTACAAGCAAAGGAGGTTATATGGCAGAGCAGAGATGCTAAGGTAGTCTTGCTCTGCTGGTTATGCCTTCAGATCACTTGCCTGGAAGCAAAGGCGTTTATAATGTCATAAACCACTTCAATGCCAGAAAATGTCACCAGTCTTAGAAGAGACCACCTTGTGTAGTTCATTTGGCCATCCAAATCCTACAAGCACATATATCAGCATTTGTGATATCTGCAAAGTAATCCAAATCTCACCAGATTTCCAGGAAACACTGAAAAATGTCACGTTAGGCTTTGTTTGAAGCCTTCTGTTCCTGAGGGTTCCAGGACTTATATTTACACTTGAACTTGCTCCAGTTAGCAAGCCGTTTACCTGTGCTCTTGTAAGCTCTGGAAGATGTGAAATGTTGAGCATGCTAGAATGAAGGGACAGTTTCATGTTCTACTGACCCCAAATGACATGGAATTAGTTTCACAGTAAATACACTGTGGCCATGACATGGTGCTTGAGAATCAGCGTAGTAATTTCTATTTCCTTTCTTGAAGTCTCCTTGCCTTGTCTTTCAGGATTGTATGAATGGGTTACTTTCCGAATGAAGCCTGGTGGGCCAGCATTATGGGGTGAAGCATTTCAAGCTGCAATCAATACTCACATCAGTGCAGGCTATAGCAAGTTAATTGGTATTTTCCACACAGAGTATGGATTACTTAACACAGGTACTACTCAATTTCTGATACAGACATTGGCATGGGAAGAGGTGGAGGTAGAGAGGCAAGCCATTGTCCTGGGTCAGGATTGGCTGGCTGAATTGATGAAAATGTTGGTGTGGATCACCGAGTTGTGTAAACAGTCTTTCAACCTAGCTTTGTGTTTTGGTTATAGGCTTAAGCCAGCCCTTAAGATAGCCTGGTGCTGTCTTTAAAGACTTGGATCTGATATTAAGGACTCAAACCCTTTGAAGGCTTTGCAAAAGTTCACCCCACAACTTACTTGCCTGGAGAAGACAGACTGCTAGGATTTATAGTACCCATTGTATTGCAGTGTAACAGTAGTTGGCTGACTTGATTTGTACTTTCTCAGTCCATGTGATTTGGTGGAACGAGAGTCCAGATCACCGGGCAGCAGGAAGGCACAGTGCCCATGAAGATGCCAGAGTGGTAGCAGCTGGTAAGAAAGGATTGATTCAGAGAATTTACTACTGTTAACTGAATGCATGCTGACAAAACTGTTCTTTCTCATTGAGTTACTATAATAAAGTTTCACTTAATTTTAGTGCGGGACAGTGTCAGATTCCTGGATTCACAAGAAAATATGCTCCTGATCCCTTTGCCACACTCGCCGCTGAAGTAACCTTCCAAAGGAAGAAGCCAGCCAGTGGCGTCATATGGACCATCATACCTTTGTGAACCAAGCTGTTCTTCAGTTTACAATAAACGTGCAAAACACTGATCACTAGCAATGGAAATCAGTATGATTTGTACCCTGACAACAACTGTTAAACAGAAGTTTATGATGATTGTGCTACATCCCCAGTAAAAAGAAGAACTAGAGCTGTATCAGTTACATTGTAAACCGCACTCCCATATCTTTTTTTTCCACCCCTCCATTCTTCGTACTTTTCTGCATAGCTAGATCACTTACCAGAGCCAGTGTGGCTCTTTTCCAGCACTACAGCTCAAAAATAGTGTAATTTTAGTAATGTATTTTGGTGACTCTTGCAATTACCATGTCTTGGCAATTGCATTCTGATTTAAGAAGGAATGTCCCCACATCTGTTACCCAGTTGTGTTTTAATCGGACATCTTACTGAGATGACTTACCCAAGTACAGCAATCCACCAGTGTGACTGAAATTGCACCTAGGACATACCAAGATGGAGCTGATCAGGTCATGTTTCCCAGTGAACTCTGCCATGAGATGAGCCCTTCATTTTGTGACAATTCACCTTCATCCCTTTCCTTTTTTTTTTTCCTTTTTGTTCCCAGAATACACTTGCTCAAAACTCTGGATTACACACATAGTGCTTTGCATTTTCATATTTTTTTGGAGTGCTGAAGTTGGCGAGCCCTTGCAGTCATCAGCTAGTCTACTTTTTTAGTGTTTACATCAATCCTTTATCAACTATGAAACAATGTGGATGGATTTCTTGCTGACAGAGGACATGAATCGATAAACATGAGCAACTCGTGCTGCGAAGAGTGTCCTTGAGCCCATCTTGGAGGCAGGAACTAAAACGGTGAAACAAACACTCATGTCCAGCTGTAAGGGGGCAGGAGGCTGACCTTACAATTGTTTAAGACTTAACCTGTCTGTGCCTTCCATATGTACCAATCCTAATTAGCTGAATATGCCTCCTCTAAGTTTGTCATCAAATGCGCTGTATCAGCACAATAAAGAGAGCACGATTTTAACTACATTGGTGTCTGCATCGTGACTCTGGCTGTGATTTTCACCGACAAAACAATGAACCCCATTCTCAAAGTACATCATTTTGCAGGTTGTGCATTTTAGTCAGCAACAGTCTTGATAGTAGAGGGTGGCAGAGGACACATGGACTGAGAAGATAAACTTATGTTGTGTACAATAGTACAGAGCACCTTCTTCTGCAGGTCAAAGGTCGCTGACTGGCATATCACTACAGTTTTCCATAGGATAATCACTAACCTGTGGTAAGCAATTGTTTTCACTTCTCTACTTGAGTATTTTGTGCAGTCTGCTAAATCATGTTTATTGCTTCTATAAAGGACATGGAAACCACTGAAAACACAGATGTAGGCAACTATGCTTATGTCCAAAGTGAGTGGATGTAATCCAACTGCTGTAGCAAAGAGTGTAAGATAACTTGACACAAGTGTAAGATAACTACGGTAGTTAACTCAAAAGAGGAATTTACATGGGCTGAAAAATGGGTGGGACAGAATTAATTCTTTACCATGAGGATAGGGGGAACACTGGACCAGGTTTCCCAGTGAGGTAGTTGGGGCTCCATCCCTGGAGAGATTCAACATGAGGCTCAGCAGAGCTCTGGCCCTGCTTATTGTAGAGGGAGTTGGACTAGGTGACCCTTGAAGGTGCCTTGCAAGTCAGACCATTCTATGATTCTAATTGGACTTCTTCCCCAACAAGCAAATACAAGTTTTATTGTTAACTGGAATAAAAAGACACAAAGGTATATTAAAAACTCTAGTTTTTTTGTAAGTGAAACAATTTTCCTCGTCACTATCACTGAAATAAAAAAAAATATTCAGATGTTCAGACCCCACCTGGAGTACTGTGTGCAGTTCTGGAGCCCCCAACACAAGAAGGACATGGAACTGCTGGAGTGAGTCCAGAGGAGAGCCACCAAGATGATCAGAGGGCTGCAGCACCTCTGCTATGAGGACAGGCTGGGAGAGCTGGGGCNCTTGGGCAACCTGCTCTAGTGGGAGGTGTCCCTGCCTATGGCAGGGGGTTGGAGCTGGATGATCCTTGAGGTCCCTTCCAACCTAAACCATTCTATGATTCTATGTTAGCTGTGTGCTTTATTCTAAAGTTTGTTGTGTGACAAGAGGTTGATAAATCAAGTACATTACTCAAAGTGCCAGATGGACACTGGATTAAAACACAAACCACAAGAAATCTTAGTTGGCTTCTTATCTCAGGATGAATTTTCATGAGCGTACCTTGAAGAATGGGTTGGATTCTGGAACTTAACTGATCGACACTGGTACTACGGGCAGTAAAACAGGTAAAATTTTAATACCAGTTTTCTTTTGAACAATTGGCCATTATTCTGCTTCCATTTCTAAACTGCTGTTCAAAATCAACCTAGTAAGAAAACTTGAGTGATCTTCCTTTAATTCATTACTACATAAGTTTATGACATTTTAGAGTATTTCTATTCAAACATTACCTGTTTTCAGTGACAAACCAATAGGGTATTTTTCATCAAAAGGGAGAAACAATTATCAATAGCTGCAACTTCCTGCATCTCTGTAATGGAAATACTCAGACAGGTACCTTAAACGTCTAGATAATGCTGTTACACTCTGCAGCTGGGTTAGACAGTTACATCAGTCACTTCAGACCCTGCTGGAGACTTTTTTTATTTACAAACCTGTGGATGGATTTCTTGCTAACAGAGGACACGAATTGATAAACATGAGCAACCCCTGCTGCAGAGTGCCCTTGAGCCCATCCCGGAGGCAGCAACTAAGACGGTAAAGCAAACCCCCCACGTCCAGCTGCAGGAGGCAGGGTCTGCTAGCCGCAGGAGGCTGACCCTACAAGTTGTTTATATAAATTTAACCTATCTGTACCCCACACATAGCCATAAGCCTATCTGTGCCTTCCGCATAGAATCATAGAATCAACCAGGTTGGAAGAGACCTCCAAGATCATCCAGTCCAACCTATCACCCAGCCCTACCCAGTCAACCAGACCATGGCACCAAGTGCCCCATCTAGGCCCTTCCTCAAC
>WAAF01018370.1:18678-49600 GCA_013400475.1 Tricholaema leucomelas
TCTTGAATTGAGAAGCCCAGAATAGGACACAGCACTTTTAGAGTTTGGGGTTTTTCGTTTGTTTTGTTTTGTTTTTACTGGGATTAAAAGTGTCTGTCTCAGTTCATTAATTATACCAATCTTAGCTAGTCATGTACCAATCTTAGCTAGCCATGCACACCTCTTCCAAGTTAGCATATAAGTCACTGTATCACTGCAATAAATTGGAGAACAATGATCTAACCATATTGGTGTAACGACTTGCTACCCTGGGGTGCAACGCCAGCACAAACCTTGGTGGCTTAAAGTACCACTTCCTTTTCAAATCTTATACCACCTCACATGCAAAGAGGCAGCTTATGTGCCTTATGTTGATCTGTAGAGATAATGGAACATGCTTGTACATTATGCTTCGAAATTCACATCAAAACAAACGTTAAGCACAAGAGGAGCTTCTAAATAGCACTCATCTGAAGAACATATGCAAAAGTGACACTGAAGACCAGTGGTGCCATAACAGCTTTATTTTTTTTTTTTTTACTTAATACAAGGCAATTAGAGTGCCTTTTTAACATTTCACATAACAGTTATTAGGAAATACAAATATATACCTTTTTTTTAATTTTCTTTTTTTTTTTCTTTTAATGAAAAATGTCCATTTAAGGATTTAACTTAGAAATTTCAGTTGTGAAATCTCTCTAGATTTTTGCAAAGTTAACAGATATTCCAGTGCAAAAATAGATCCCATTACAGATAGCATAAAGTGCTTGGAATGAAGGACCAACTATAATCCAGGAGGGAAGGATAAGCACAAAGTGGTGGTTTAACCATGGGGAAAATACAGCTCCTTACTGAAACACAAATGTACTACAAAGAGGGATGTAACATGTCAATGGTAAAAAAGTTTAAAATAATTTAACTACTCAGTGCAGTTTCATTATCAAGAGTGGTTCATATGTGCTGTATGTGACTCTAAAGTGATTTTCCCCCAACACACATTTTAAAAAGGGAATTAGTGGCTGAATGAACTTAAAGTCCACGAGAAATCTTGATGTAAGAGTTGCATTGAACTGTTCAGTACAAAGAAGATAGATCAGAGCTGTGAAACCATGAAGTTCATACATGTTTACCAAAATACTTTGTCACAGCTAGACTTTGCATGAGCATGACAGTCACAGGGCAATAGGAATCAAGATTCTATTTTTGTTGGGTGAAGAAAAGACAATTGTGATGCAACTGTTTTTTTCCTGCTGAATGAATCCTTTACATGGGCAGTTAAAAACAGAAAATGACATGCCTTTCAGGACCAGATCTGAATCCTCGAACTCACTCTAGTTCTACATGCACTAGAGTGCAGTGCAGAGCAAAATAGAAGCCCTTCACTTTGGTGACTTAATGCTGATTTGCAATAGCAGTTTTTAGCAGTGGTAAGCCTTCAACACATGCCACTTGTTTCAGTGATACTGTAACACATCTGCAGCCTGTTATGGAGAAGTCATGGCTGTTTAGTAATTTTTCTGCACCTGGAAATCTGGTGTCTTCATCACCACCCTGTAACGCATCCCCAAAGGGTGACGATACTGTAAGAGTACTAACAAAACATGTTTTAAGTGAGGTATACCAATCCCCATTACACTCCTTTCTCAATCCCCTTAGCAATGTATTATACAGATAAAAGAAAACAATATGAAAAAGGCACTTCAGCAGAGCATGTACTAAGCTCTTACCTTATCCCAAGGCAGGACACAGCAGGGATTGGGAAACTGTGCTAATTATTTAACTGTTTGGGTTTCAAAAATGCTGAATTGGCCAGTGTTACCAAGTACACCTGGAAGTACAAAATTAACCCTCTTCAGGCTCCTCCAGACGGTTTGTTGGGCATTCACAGAAGAACATTAAACATTATGGATTTATGGTGAAGTAGTATCGAGAACTAGTGCAGAACCTGTATGGATATTTAAGGCGGAGGCATGACATACAGGGACAGCCCAAGAACTGCACTGGGACACAAACCACATTACTGAACCTACTTCTGAATGTAAAACCAAGACAGAGGGGCCCACAAGTGTGTTAATGAAAGCACACTGTCCCATGACTGCTGTACAACATGAACCAGAACTGCTTGTCCGTACTGTGTGATATCCCCTCTCATGTTAGTCTGGCATTGTAAAACTGTAAGGATTTACTATTTTGAATGACCATGTTCTTCAAGGGGGGTTTTACTGAAGCAGTTTGGTGAAGTAAGGGTGTATTCTCCAGTGAGGGATCACCTAATGACTGAAACTGCACTGCACAACAAAAGCAGAAATTTACACATTAATCTACTGTTACACACTTTCCAAACAGGAAAAATTTAAGTGGACAACTTGCAGTAATTGCAGATAGCAGCTGATTGCGAGAGTCTGGAACTTGGTCAGATCATGAACGCAGCTATCGTCGAATGGATAGAACGTGAGCATAGCATTGTAGGCATAATGTAAGGAAATACTGTGGCTACAAAGATCAACTGAAAGCACTTTCAATCCCTAATTATGCTACCTACCTAAAGTCATAAATAATACTGTTAAAAAAACCAAAACATCTACATCTCATTTCTAGCTTTACCTGGCAAAGCCAGTAATGGCAACATGCTTGAGCTAAGCAGTAACTTCAGATGATGGGTACCTTTCTGGTGCAAAGCAGGGGTTAAAGAGCAGTTATTACACATCTAAATGACATCTAGCAATTTAGAATTTGCTCTTGGCATTAGCAGCTTGTACAACTACTGAGTTTGCTGCTGTGGTCCAAACCCTAGGTCTGCTTCTCACCCATTTCCTCCTAACTAGGTGTTCATGCAGCTGCTGCAGTACCTCAGATAAGCAGAAGAGTACTTAACTACACAAAAACCTAGTCAGAGTAGGCTATTGGTTATGATGCTGGTGGGACAATCCTGTGCATTTGCAGCGTTCACAGTTCTGCATATCACCAATTACTGATGGAGATGTATGGATAAGGTGGCCCATGTCTTGCCATCCCTTCTGCACAGTACTGCTTTGTGGCCCCAGAGTTGTCACCAACTGACCTACACCAATCTAGGAAAATCAGCTGGTCAGGTAAGTTTTCACAACCTAAGGTTACAACACTGGTGATGACTTTTCTTGCCACTGTCTGTCTTGGCGCATTCATTGCCAGCAATGGATGTAGCACCAAGAAATTCCCACTCCTGACATGAATGTTTAAAGGACATACATGTCTAAAATGTCTATAAATAACCACTGGCCATGATTCTTCAATGAATTATTTTTGCAACCCTAGAAAAAACATACTGTACAGAACAAGATACAGTATGGTTGAAAGCCCACAGCATCTGGTGGGTGCTTTACCACAGCTTCAGAGTTATACTGTAATGAGCTAAGTTCAAGTCTTTCACTTGAGAACAGTATAAGACGACTCCATGAGGCACTGCCCCTGTAAAAGAATTTAGTTTTCATTGCATTGAATTGCATTGCATTGAATGGTTATCAGTAGAGTGTCCAGTTTCTCTTCCTCTAGCTTCATCTTTGGGAGTATCCTATCCCAGGAGAAGGAAGTTTGCATTCTGTTCATCATTTCTTTGCTGAAAGTGGCTCACACGCAACTTTCTTTTACCTTCTCATCTTGCAGGAAAGAATTAAGTATCGCAATGTCTACCACAGTCTGGTTTTTGTGCAATGACAGGTCCTTAGGGTGGTCATCGTCGCTTTGGTCCTTAGCAAAATTTACAAAAACCTACAAGAAAAAAGGCTGTGTCACAGATCATCCTGGATTTTCACTAACTCAGGGGATTTTATACACTAGGTTTCCCAGGATATGCGCTAGTCCTGGGATTCAGTACTCAATGTTGTTGAAATGCCCTTAATAGGCTGCTCCAACAAATTGGTGGACTAATCCCTACTGCTGCACAAAGGGGCTTCTGGCAGACAGGTTAGTAAAAACTTACTTGGTCAAGTGTGGTCTGAGAAACGGAGTAGTCTTCTATGTGGAGTCTCTTTTTGTTCTGGGAGAGAATACTGAATATTCTGGCCAGGGAGGATGGCGAAGAGGGAAGCTGGTACTGCAGCATATTCCGATGCTTTTCCTTCAGGACACTTCCAGGGAAGGCATGCCCAAAGAACTCTTCAACAGGCTTCAGATCTGGGTTTGCCCCTGCAATTCTCACCACTATGGTGTAACCATCTCCAAACCTGCAAACAAGACAGCCAGCAGAGAAGTTAAGAACCTGTGAAACACAAGTTGAAAGCCTTGAGATCTGGCAGCCTTTCCCCTAGTCAGGGTAGTAAAGTGAAAGCCACATGAGAAATTACATCTGAGTTATTTCCCTAAAAATGCAAACAGCTCTGTGGTGTAAGTGAAATAGGTACCTGTTCTTTAGATGCTGGACGCTGCCCAGACACCTGAACCGCCCGTTGACCATTATCGCCATTCGAGTGCACAGGGCTTCGCATTCTTCCATGCTGTAGGCAGAAGTAACTTCATTAGCACCACAAGCAACAGTGGAGGGCAAAGCAGCAAAGAAGAGCTTAGCATCCAGCCCTGGCAGATGCAAAAGCCAAGGTATGATACAAGTGGCTGACACTTGCCTGTGAGACGTGAGCACCACTGATCTCCCCTCTTTTATTACACTCAGAGCACAGTTCCACAAGAAACGACGTGCTTTGGGATCCATCCCTGTTGTTGGCTCATCCTGCAAAAAAAGTTTATGCTGCTAAATTCTGCCAACAAATACCTCATCTCTGAAGACCTCTCCATTCTGATTATGCATACAGAAAACACTGAAAACAAGCAAGTTTGACTCATTTTCTAAAATGAGAAAAACAGGTATGCCCCACCTTTTAAATTAGCAAACATCTTTTCCAGAACTGAGAGTTGCTTTTACAACTGCAATTATAACATGCTGAAATAGGGAGTTCTAAAACCAGTTGAAATCAATTAGCTTGTTTAAACAGAGCACTAGACCACTTCACTATGGACTTCAGTAGTCCTAAGACTTGACCTCAGTTTTAATCTAAAGAAGCCTAAAATAACTGATTTCCAGTTTTCGTTCAACTATTAAAAACACAGATAGAAGAATTTAGTCATACATTAAATCTATGTAGATCTTACACTGCACAGTAAGATTTGCTTCTGTCACACAGGAAGGTCTTATATTTTGTTTAAGTGTAGAAATCTTTGCAGGAGTACTAAAGGAGTGAAGAGGCTGCACAGCTGGCTGCTTAGCATCATGTCTGAGAATCCCATTTCTCCATTCATTCTTCAGAAAGAGAAGCCTGGAGGCACATTACTGTAGCTTGCACCTACCTTTAAGTAGGGAATCTTTATTTCCATGTGTTTCAGCTCACGTTTAAGTGACTGATGATGTATTTAAACACTACTTGTTGGCGAAATAGTCATGATTTGAACCTGATTTTTCTGTTTTCCAGGGAAAACATCAGTAAGCAAAGGTTGTAGACTCACCAGGAACACCACAGGTGGCCCTCCAATGAGGGCAATGGCTGTGGAGAGCTTGCGCCTGTTCCCACCACTGTAATTCCCAGCATATTTTTCTCCGTATTTCACGAGGCCCAGTTTCCGAATTGCCCATTCGCCAACCTGCAAGAGAAAGCACAACACCTCCTTCAGTCGAGCACAGCAACATCTGCACAGTGAGAGTTTCCTTATGAGTGTTGGCTTTAATAATATTTTTCTGAGGGGCCACTTATCCGAGGATCTAAAGTGGCACAGACAAAGGTTTTGGAGCACCCTGTTTACCTCAGGATGAGGATACATGCAATCCTGTCCCTGGGAGGTCAGAAAACCAAATAGCTGCAGCTCATTAGCCAATGAGCATGAGTTCAGCATCAACTGAGTCATGTCACCCAATGGTGTAAGGGGCTCTTGGCAGCAGCAGCTTTCTAGTTGCTGTGGGCTTGCAGCATGGGACGGTCACTAATCACAGGAGTCCTATTATGGTGTGTTACAGTCCTTCAGATGAATGAGAAGGATGTGGTTTGTTATCCTTGAGTGTTGCTACTGGTGCCAATAAGCTGCCTCGGAGACTAAAAGTGTTCAGGAGAAGATACTCAGTTACTATGCAGATCACACCCAGAACTGGCTGCCTTTTTATATGGGGCTAATGGAACATGACACAGAAGAGCTCACTCACGAGCAACCTTCAAAGGAGCTGAGGAGCTTGCAGTTTTCACCCATCATCACTACTCCCAAAAAGAGATTCAAGCAATACACCTGGACATATCCTAGGCAGCAGATATAGCCCTATCCAAAGCACTGGGTACAGATGCCATCTTCTTACCTAAAGCAATTCCTGTTTTACAGCACCCAGGACACATATAGTGAAAACTGCTGTTAATTCATGGAAACAGCACTGAGAAAGGTGCTGTATTGTGACGGCAGCTGCCCTTAACTGCTCGTGTCTGTATGCTGAAATAGCAGCACTTTAATAATCAACAAGAAAGATGTAACAGCCAGTGTGAAGTTTCTGTAAAGCTGCAGAGTGCTTGCTTCCTGGGATTTGCAAGAATTAACTCTTGACAGTAAGTGAGATTCTGCATGACCTGCAGCTCTGCAGCTCTTAAATTCTTAACAGAAAGAGTCATGCAGTGGAGAAGAGTACCCACTGCACGAATGCTGGACTCAAAATATCTCCCTTTCCATTTAGTCCACTTTTCCAGGCAGTGCTGAAAAACAACGTCAGCTTTGATTTTCCTTGGAAGGCATATAGGGCAGATTTCAACATGCAGTATTGTCAGCATCTTCAAAACATCACAGCATCGCATTTGCTGCAAGGAGGGTTCATGCAAGCAGATCACTGGGGTGGGTCTTATGGTGTTGTGCTTACCTTGCAGACTTCCTTCTCTGGAACACCTCTCAGGAGTGCGAAGAACTCTAAATGCTCTCGTCCTGTCAGCAGATCATTAACAGCATCAAACTGTGGGCAGTAGCCCATGTTCTGATGGACTTCTTGGATGTTGGACAAAATACTGTAAACAAAACAAAACAAAAAAAATCCTTGTAAGAATTTCTCAAGTACACACTGCTTGTTTAGGTGTTGAAAGGAGGAAAGTGAAACAAGTGGGAAGCACTGAACTAAGAAAAATACAGGATCCTAGAAGTCTGTCTTGACCAAATTATTTTTTCTCTCTCCCCATTCCCCCCTTCTTTTTGGTTAAATATGATATTAAACATGAGAGGGCAGGTATTGAAAAATTGTCCACCAGACTAAATACATTTTCCTAAGCCACCGAAGTACTTTATCAGACTTCATAGAGGACTGAAACAGATGCCAGGAGCTGAGAAGGGGAAAAGTGAGGTGGAGTTTAGCTTTGCTGGAATTGGAATGAAAGTGGAGAATGCTGGAGAATAAAGCAGAAGAGGACCTGCTTTGACATAAAGCAGGAGAGATATACATGCTCCTTCACCTGTTTCCTTTAAGGAAAGCTTCTCCTCCTGTCACATCTGTATCACCAGTTAGCATCTTAAAAGTGGATGACTTGCCAGCACCATTTACTCCCAGGAGTCCAAAGCACTGGGGATACAAAAAGAACACCTGAGTATAGTGTGTCTGAGAACATGATTCAGCTGCATCACCTCAGCACTGACAGAATGAGATGGAAAAATCTTGACTCTCAGGACAGCTGAAGGGAGTACATTTTTTGCATTTAGGTTGGTTAAAATTAACAAATTGTGGTGTCACCCTGGTGCAGTACCAAGATATCATAGTACCCTTCTGTGAAGCTTTGAAGAGTACCAGAGCTTGCCCTCTGGTCCCAGAAAGAGTTCAGTATCTCCTTCAAAGGCAGAGACACAGAGAATCAGAAACTGCTTCAACTTCCAGGCAGTTTCCTTAGATGTAATTTGCACATCATCCATTTCTGATTTTACCTTTCCCTTTGCTCTCTGTTGCTCTTAAGTACCACGTTAATGGTAAAACAATGAACTTGAGAGACAATCTCACCTCTCCAGGGGGAATTCCAACGCAGATCCTATCAACTGCTGGCTTTCGCTTCATTCTGTAAATCTGAAACCATAAGAAAAGGAATAAGGGCAATGTTAAAGTCAGCTGTAGTTGGAATCGTACGCATCCAACACGCCAAACATGCTTCTCTACTAGAAGATTCCTCCCAATGAGGCTTCTGGTGAACTGCACGGTTTTGTGCCAACAAATCTTAGGAATGCAGAACTTTATTATAGTTACCTTGGTTAGCTCCTTGATTTCCAAGATGTCGCTTTGTCCTCCTCCGCTAATTATCCTCTGTCTCTCTCTTGTTACGTCCTCATCTTCATCATTCACAGGAGGCAGCTTGGCATACACGGGCCTGGAGAGAACATCATGATAAAGCTTTAACAGAAAATGACAGGAACTCCCCATAGTTAATATTCTCCCTCACTCCACAGGGAACACCAATGTAAACTTCCCCTGCCCGCAGTGGGGAAGGGCAGCTGATAACCCACCTGGGTTTGATGAAGAATCTGTACTGGATGAGCACTGTGATGAGGAAGAAGACAGCGCCCTCTACTGCCATGGCAAAGAGGTTCCTTCCTACCAGGTCCCATGACATAGGAGACACAAAACGATTTTCTCCTGCCAAAATGAGATGAAGAGCACAGTCACTTTTCCAGAGCAACAGAAGCAGGCTAGCATTTACTCCTGCACAGCTCACCAAGTTGGGAGCCAGGGCGACTGGAGAGCAGCCAGTGGGAGGAGGAAAGTGATAGTCCACACAAGGGGTCAGTTGTGGCTGTGTGCACATCTCTAACTGCAGCAAAGTTGGGACTTGGGCCCAGAGAATTCAGTCTTCCCATGAAGAGCTGGCCTAGCTTCCTGAATGGTTAGTGAAGCACAGGAAGGCTGTGACTCAGGCCTGGCATACACATCTCAGAAAAAAAAATACAGCTTTCAGCCACTCCTTACATTTGGCCTGATGATCCTCTTCATACTGTTGATTGTGTGCATTTTTATTTAACTAAAAACTTTGGGTTCTGTCTGCCAGGCCTTCTTCAGTCATTATTCCAACCTGGAGGACAGCTGTATAGGGTTTGTCAGGTTTGATCACATCCATGCTGCAAATTGTGCACTTCCAATTCTTGAAAAGTCAGGGAAGCAAAGAGTGCTCATCCAGAGCAGACTTGATTGTTTACTGTTCAGTTAAGGCCACTGTCACTACGATAACACAATTTCACTTACCAAACCTCTCTAGAGCATCAGCCATAGCCTGGTTTTTCACCATGTCAATGAGTCCTCGCCCCAGGCAGAAGTGGGGGAAGATGAGGAAAACCGATTTCAGGATATCATTGATGTTATTCAGCTTCTGCTAAAAGAAAATCAGGTGAAAGTGAGCTATGTGATCAGAAAGCAGCCACCACCTGCCAAGTGCAACCCTGTTGTGACTGACTTCCCCCTCACCCAACAGTGCAACCCCATAAAAATTCGAGGATTAGAAGCGCTCTTCCAAGAGCCAGTGCCATGGCTCCTTCAGACAGTGAGTGATGTTGTGTTACTCAAGATACTATTCATGCAAGTGAGCTATACCAAAGGACAGATTTCTCCAAGAAAGTCTAAAATGCAGTGTCTGCAAACAATAACGTATATAAAGGGTAGAGGTTGAGGAAACAGGGAAGCTGGGCTTGACTGGTTATCTCAGTGTCTGTGGGTAGTCCCTTCCTATCCTATATTGAGGGCTCTAATACTTTTTCCTTGTGGTCTTCCACTTGTTTTAGCCCACATTGGACTAACAGCAGCCTGAAGAGAGGCTCCTATTCGACAACCACTTATCTTCAAGCATGCGCATGTTTTCACTGAGCTACAACAGGCCTTGTGCCAAAAATGACCATCGTCAAGGAGTTCTGCCTATAGGCAGTCGTACAATCAACAGGCAACTCCCCAAGGGTCCTCCCAACCTCATCGTACAAGGAACACCTTCACACCAGTGTGGATCAGACAGGGACTGCTAAGACATCTTGTGCTGCATACATGCATGAGTGGAACTGTCCATAAAGATATGTTCTGTGGAGTCTCCATCTCTGGAAACACTCAAAGCCTGATGGCTCTGAGCGACGTGTTCTAGTTGACCCTGCTCTGAAATTCAACTAGAAAATCTCAGGAGATCCCTTGGCACCTTAACTATACTATGAACATTGCTGAAGTGGGCTTTAACTCATAACCAACAGAATCTGCATTGAAACTGCTGTAGTAGCTAATTAGTACACAGGTTGGCAGGGGGTAGTCTTTTGGAGAACTGACTCTTAAAGGCAACTTGGCACCAACATGGGATTAGCTTCCAGCGGCACATAACACAGAGTTACTTCTGGGAAGACATACGTTGTTGGTGAAGAGCTCCAGGACGAAGGTGGCCACACTACCATTGATGCCAATGAAGAGGTTCACACTGGTCAGCACAACATATGCTGTGCTAGGGATTTTAAACACGAAGGAGGCTGGATACATGAGAGGGGTGATGGACCACCTGGCAAGAGGAAAGGCAGCAACATTAGGTAAGCACTTTCCAAGTCTGAGAGCCTTTCTAGTCATCCTTCTGTTTGAGAAATCCCTTACCCATAAAGAAACAGAAGGAGAGCCAGCACAGGCAAGTTGGAGGAGGATACATAAGACTTCTGCTGGAAGCAGATGAAGATGATGATGACTAGTGTGGCTGGAACAATGTAGTTGCACTGAAAGGTGAAAAATATATGACTTTAGAATTATTTTCAGATGACCAAAAATGAAGGGCATCTTTCTGCTCTGAACCAATGGTTTTTAACATTATTTACTGTTCTCAAAGCTGTTTCCAAGGGCAGAGTCCTAGGAATGTCATATGTGTGAACTACAATGCAATCCTTATTCCTTCTCAAAGTAGTCACTAGAGCCTCAGAGTTTGTTGACCCACTGAGGTGAACCATTGCCCCAAAAGAACAAACACAAAAGTCACAGGCACAGTTGTTATTCACCGAATTAATGTGGTTCCCGCTGGCCTCAACTGTA
Organism: Tricholaema leucomelas; assembly: GCA_013400475.1. Classification (NCBI taxonomy): domain Eukaryota; kingdom Metazoa; phylum Chordata; class Aves; order Piciformes; family Lybiidae; genus Tricholaema lacrymosa; species Tricholaema leucomelas. The sequence goes on from WAAF01018370.1 coordinate 29,651, forward strand.
CTTTGCACTTCAATGCAACAAACATCCTGCAAACACAAAATAGTTTAGTTTAGTACAGTCACAAAGCTCTTACCATATCCCAGACAAAGTTGGCCAGCCAGTAGATCACAGGCTTCACACCACTAATGAACTGCAAGTGCTTAGCCTTGCTGACACGTTCCTGGATAAGGAAGACCACAAAGCTGGCAGGGACAAAGGACATGGCAAAGATGACACAGATGGAGACAAGGACATCCACTGAAGTGGTCATCCTGGACAAAAAAAGAAGAAGAAAGAAGTATTTGTATGATAGCATTGCACCTTTGAGATTAAATGAGACAGTTCATGCAGGGCAGTGCATAAACCCTTTCTCCTTCTGCTTTGTTTGGAAGGATAAAGGATGACCACATCAGGCTGTCTTCACTGCCTGGTTTTTCTCCAGCCATATAACAAAGAGAATATATACAAGCCTGCTGGCACCTCAAGACAGCACCACAATCAGGAGATTTGTTGGTTACCTCAGCATAACAGATTGCTTTCTGCTTTCCTTATCACCACCACTTTCTTTCCCACTTCATGTATATCTTAGGGCTTTGGCTTGGTTTTTTTTGTTGTTGTTGACTTTTTGTTTGTTTGTTTTTCTTTTTTTTTTCTCAGTTGTTTTAAAGGTCAAAGGTATCTTGACTGCCATCTAACGTGGCTCTATGATCTGAAAAATCTGTCTTCAGACAGCTTATGAATCCTCACTCTAGTTGTGGTAGTAGTGGACTAGTCAGTGCTTCACTGCAGTGAACCCTGTGCATTACTGCACTCCTCCTCTGCAGGTTAAGACAGTGGGCAAAACTGAATAGGCTCTATTAATGGTTCCTAATCAAACAGTGGCACCTTGGGACAAAAAAATTATCATATCCATGGTAAGACACTTTTCTGGATGTGGCTGAGAGGAATTTCCCAAGCAGCAGAAGGTCTTAACATTACACTAGTTCTTAGAAACTGCACATTCCTGGGACTGAGACATAGAATGCTCACACGACAGTGCAGTTCAACAGTAACTGCTCAACAACTATGTTGCTGCCTGCTCAGATCACAAAAAATAAGGCCAGCATTTGAAAGCCTAAATGCTACAGGCCACTGAGTATCCACCAGTGAGGCTAAAACCTCCCATGTTGCTTGTTTTCAGTAAACAGCACCTGAGGAGCCCAAATCATCCATGTTCACGTCAAAACTTACAAGGCCACTTCAGAGAGCTGTTGCTTGGTGAGGTTGAGTGGGTGATTGAAGGCAGTGATGCCATAAGCACTTGGGTTTTTGTCCTGCTGCAAGTTGGCCCGAAGGATAGCATTGTTCATCACATTCAGGAAGGAGGCAATGGCATGCCAGCCTTTGTTGTTGAACCACACCTGCAGAAGACCATTGATCAGAATCAGAAAAACACCAGGTACCTCAGCTCTTGAGTCCTGCAGAACACCTCTTCCCCTGTTAAGGACTTTATAACTTCTTTCAACATCCTTCTGGTTAGTTTGCTCAGCGACAGAACATACAGTGTGATCAACCACAAGAGGTTGCTAGAAGCTAGCACTGGTCCAGCAGTGAACTTCTGTACCTTAGGCCTAGACTCCACAGGAAAAATAGATATTTCTGGGAAACCCACAGAAGAATACAAGCCACATTTGCTCCACTAACAAACACAGAGCACTCTGGTCTGCACAGTTGTGCAAGGCAAACTTCTGGGACTTGCTAACTAAGTATAATTCCAGGTTACTAGAGCTTCAAACAACAGACACAGCAGTGAAGACTAGTTATTCTTACCTTCACGTTGTTCTTTGTATCCAGGCCTTTCATGAAACTTGACAAGCTGGTAAGAAACCGATCTCCAGAACTCCCCTGCAAAAACCAAAGACACAGTTACTTCTCCTCAGAGTACTGTTATGCATGCCCTGGAGTCCAGTGGCAGTCACGCTACCTTTTCCACAGTTCTGACAGTTTCCTTCCCATTCTCTATCCACTAAGTCAGAGGTGGTATGAAGGCTGAGAAATTGCAGTTTCCCTTCCCCATTTGTCTTCTGCAGTCCCACTGGTAAGAGAGCCTAAAGAGAGCCTAAAAAACAGCCTTAGGCCTTTTTTTTTAACCCTGGTAGTAACTACTAACCAGGGTTGAAGGTCACCTTCAGAGACACCACAGCCTACAGGCAGTCTTAGAAGAAAGGAGTGGCTTCAAATCTCTTCTGAGCTACAGCAGACTCAGCACAGAAGGGCTCAGCTGAGGTTTTGAAGGCAACCTCTTGTTAATTCCCTGAGACAGCCCCTCCCATCCTGACACAAAACACTCAGAGATGTCTGTAATCCCCAACAGCTTGCAACTGGAGTTGGTCACAGTGAGGCTGTGTAAGCCTCAACTCAGCATGTTCTTAAGCTCTCTGTTGTTCCCAGCCTTGGAAACCTCAGATCACAGGCAATAGGGAGAAGGCACTAGACACATTTAACATACACACGTTCCTTGTTTTATGGCTTCCAAGTCATCTGTCACGTAACAGGACACTCTGAGTTTATGGGAGACAGCTGCTCACCTGTGCTAGCTCCAAGATTTTCTTCACACGTTTAATGGCATCAGTGACTTCATGGCTGGGAGGAAGCATAAGGGAACTGCTGGCTCCCAAGGAAAAGCCACCATACCTGGAAGTTCAGACAGAAAATAATGTTATGACCTGACTACTCACCAACCTCCATACAATGCCTCTCATCTTCCCTTCCCAGACGTTTTCTTTTCCTACAGTACACCCAAAGCAAGAATTTGATGTTCCGATACTCTGCTGCTTAACAGTCATTTCTCTTACTCCTTGTTTCTGGGGTTGAATCATCTGATTGCTCACCATACTACTCCATTTAATGAACACAGCTATCCTGTGCTGCTAGTACAAGTGAAGCAGGACATCTCCCTGCTTTCCTTGCTTGGAAGAACAGCACTTCCCAGGATGCAGTATCAGTAGGCTGATTCTGCAAACCTTTTCAAGCCAATACTGCTCTTTGTGTAAGACAGGCATTCTTTCCTGGTCTTGGTTTACCCTCAAACATGATCCTTCAGCATTTGGTAGTTAAGAGTCATACAAAACAAACTGCAATGCAGGGTGGGTCTGTCTTTCTTCATACATTGCTTAAAGGCTAGCGGACACACGTAGAGAAAAGGCAGCAACTCACCTGAACTCATTCACCCAGATCTTATTCTTTAAGCTGCAGAGACAGAAAAGAAAATCAAGGTATAATAGATTGAACAAGAGGAGAGACAGACCCCAACAGTGCTGCAGACACATGGCCAGGGAAAAGAATGCAATAGCCTCTCACATCTGGCACTATATCCCACCACTCCTCTTTTATGCAGTCCCTAAGGTTGGTGCCTAGATTTTCGCCATACTCCGCCTACAAGGTTCAGGACACCCTTCTCAAAACTGTCATAGCATTACTAATAATGCAGAAACACCACTTGAGCTGTGCATCACGGCAGTCTCAGGAGCTAACTGGGTCTAGCCCCACTGCTGAAGTGTTTAGGTTGCCCAGGCTTGTTTGCCTGGTACGTGTAGCACCCCCATGCAGCAAGCAGCATTTAGTGGTGAGGGAACTGAGGGAGTGCATTCAATAGCTACCTCTTCCCAATGATCTGTGCGTAGGTCTTCACTAGGTAGTCCGATATATTGCGGCCTGTTAGATTCTGGAGGATATCAGCAGTGTCTTGCTCACGCTGTCGTCAGCAGGGAGAAGACAGTTAAAAAGTATCCATCAGAAAATGCAGATGCCAAGTCAAACAAACTGTGTGCGGTGCTGCACACACAAGAATCACATCCATCCACTCTGCACTCCAGGAGCATCCTTCACTGCAGCATCACAGAGCTCCTTACCTGTGGGGGTGGCAGTCCGCCTGCACCAGGAGGACACACAGGTAGCATCTTCTTGATCTTCTCATTGCTGCACTCACAAGAAGGGGAAGGGTTCTCCATGCTCCAGTTGCCTTTCAAGAAGATATGCAGGACTGAGTCTGGGACTGAAGTCGTGGTCCATTCTGTCTGACCCACGGTGCAAGGAGTGTTTCTGCGCCAGGGAAGAGGCAAGGCAAATGCCGTTTTTAAAAACAGCTGTGATGGCATTTGCTTACCAGACATTTAAATAACAGCCATCACAGTCCCCAGAAGAGGCACGGTGCTTTCCAAATGAGCCTGCCCTCAGTATGACAAACAGCTCAGAGCAACAAAGAGCACTCTGCAGCTTCTAATAGGTCCTAGTGACAAAGAGACTGAGCTTAGCCAACTGCATAGTGCTGCACACTCCCCTCTTCTCACTCACTTTGTAGCACTAGAGTACTTTATTTCAGTCAGTTCCAGCATGGACAGTGTTCAAAGTTCAAGAAGGGTCTGGATGGTGCTCTTAGTCACATGGTTTAGTTTTAAATAGTTCTGTGAGGAGCAGGAATTTGGACTCAATGATCCAACTCAAATATTTAGGATTCTAATACCACAGCAAACAGTAATTTCTGGGATGGCATTTCTGCCTTTGGAGCACGAAGGTACTGTTCTTTCCCACAGCAACATCAGTGGACACCCCAAAGGTGGAGTAACCCTGAGTTGTCTGTTTTGCAGGATATAGATTACTTTCCACCACTAGGAAGCACATAGCACACCTTGCCCCTCTTCTGTTCATCCTGTGAGCATGAACTGTAGTTCTTCCAGACTAGAGACAAATCATCCTGGACTATGTACACACCTTTTGCAGTCATGTCCTGAATCTTCAGTGATTTGCCCAAGGCCATGCAGCAAGTCAGTGGCAGAGCTAGGAACCAAGGCAAACATTGTCTAGCTCTCCACTGTTTCTGCTGGTGTTGGGGTGCTAACCCAGTTTTATAGTGTAGCTAGAAGCAGAGGATTGTGGAATAAGAATAGCTACAATCAATAACATCCAGCAACACAACTAGATCCTTTTCCACATCCAGGATCAAACAGTAGTTTGATACTTATGTCTCCTTTCCATCTCTGTTAGCAAGGACTTGCACTCAAACCTCACTCTCTCACCATGCTGAGGGCTGGCAATGTTTTAGAAAGTCCTCAGCAGAATAAGTAAGTGTAATTGCAAGACTTTTGGCATATATCCTGCTCTGGTCATGCATGACTACCATTTCTTAAAGCTGGCTAAATCTGTGGGTGACTGGAAGACTGTGCTTCTTCCCAACCCAGAGTTCTACTTACGGGATGGAGTGACCCTGCATACAGCGTGTCCCAAAACCAGGCTTATTGAGAAGGGCATCCAAAAGCTTCTGAGTACCTGCATCTTCTGGAGCATCATTGCTATGGGTGCAGCAGAAAAATATCACTAGGTCAGTAGTATAACAGGCACGCAGGAAAAGCAGCAGCTGAGCAAGGCTGAGAGTACACTGAAAGAGCTCAGGAAAAGGATATGGGTGGACATTTCCCTTAGAAGAATACTTGGCCTAGTCTCCTGGTCTTTGTGCATAGTATCACTCAAGTCATAGCACCAACCAAGTGGCATTTAACAGTAAACAAACAAATAAATACCAGGACTATTAAAATGTGCTTCTGAGCTAAGCACAGAAAAACGAATTTAAACAACCCAGCAAGGAACTGAGTAACTCATATTTGCAGAAAAGAACTACAGCATTTACCACCATTTCTAGGCCACAAGAAACATACCTAATAAAAGTGTACTGTTCATCATACATCCAGGGCTGTAATTCCAGGCTGGGATACTTTCCAAAGGGAGGAACAATTAGGCTGAACATGAGTGCAATACACACAAAGACAGCTGGCAGCACAATCTGAAATTGTGAAGAAAGAGCAAATCCTCTTTAAAGTGAATGGTTACAGAGGCATCAAGACTTAAATGTGAATCACTTAACAGATCAAAACTCTTTCAAAGTTTCCCAGGAAGGTCTTTGCTATTTACACCAGACCATTGCTGGACAACAATGCAAGACCTATCCTGGCATTCAGTCAGGCACCCACTTGGCATGCAGATGACTCAGCCTCTCAAGGCTCTCAAGGCCAAACATGGATTTGAACCTCAGCTGTATCCTTGCTTTGCAAGAATACTGTTACAACTTGATTTCTCACACAGGAACCTTTCTGCTCAGGGGTGCAGTGAAGATGAGTTTTGTTCATCTATAATCTCTTGAGGTGTTCTGCCCATGTTCAAGTATAAATAAAATTCATGGTCCAGAGCAGTCCCTGCTGAGGACCTCTGCATGCTGAATGCTCTCACCTGAGCAAAGAAACCCTTCCGGCTTCTCTTGGCGATCAGCAGCCTCTTCCACAACAATGCCATGAACTGCTGCTGGGTGAGCTTCCAGCCCTTCAGCTGGTAGGAGCCTTTCCCATCCATGCCACTGAGAAGGTCTGTCTCCCTGGATTCTGCTAGCAAGAAGAAACAACCCTCATTCAAAAGCTCACAGTTCTCTAGGTGATTCTGTGCTGCAGGCAGCTTGAACAGCTACCCTCACTCATCCAGAAAATAAAGGAGTGAGCAGAGATAGAAATAGAAATTTATGAGACTTCATTTTTACCTGAATTTCTGTGCTTTGATAGGAAGATTGAGCAGGCTATGGATACTGTGCTGCTGACTACTTCCAAAAGTAAAAAACCTACCACTCTTTTGTCAGTCTCAGCATTATGATCTGCAGTATTTACGAGTGTTCACAAAAGGGAAACAGGCTTGAGCCCCAGCAATACCTGGATCTATATCTGAATCATTAGGATCTAATGCATCATCTTCTGTGAATGGACGAAGGCAGCTCTGCCTGTCTCCAAACACGCGTCTGTTTCTTCTGGCTGGCAGTGTTCCATCTGAAAACAATGCAGTTAGAATTAGTGGAACTGCTTCAGTTAATCTTCAATTTGCCACAGAAAAAACAAAGCAGTATCATTTTCATTTCACACATCTTCCACTTGTACACTAAAGAGCTGATCCAGAGTGACTCCAGTGCAGGCAAAAGTAAAATCAAAACTGTCACTCCGCAAGGGTCACATGTTTTAGGCACCATTCTTTGTGTACTGTCCTAGAAGCTTTGTCCAGTGTATTGGACACTTTTGATTCCATTTAGCCATGAAAATGGTAGGCTGCTCTCACCACAAGAAAATTTTCACTTAATATGCCTGCAACTCTCAAGTGCCATTTGCTAGACCTAGAAACTGGGAGGCTTGGCTGAGACACCTGAAGGCTGTGTAGCCATTCAGTGAGACTTGGGCAGACTGGACAGCTGTGCAAAGAGGAAACTAATGAGGTTCAACAAGGATGAGTGCAGAGTCCTGCACCTGAGAAGGAACAATAAACTGCACCAGTACAGGTTAAGAGGTGATCTGATGGGAAGCAGCCCTGTGGAGAAGGACCTGGAAGTCCTGGTGGGCCACAGCTTCTCAATCGGACAGCAACGTGCCCTTGTGGCCAAGAAGGCCATTGGGGTCCTGGGGTGCATTAAAAGGACTGTGGCCAGAAGATGAAGAGAGGTTCTCCTCCCTCTCTACTCTGCCCTGATGAGGCTTCACCTGGGATATTGTATCCAGTTCTGGGCTCCTCAGTTCAGGAGGGACAGGGAACTACTTGAAAGAGTCCAAGGGAGGGTTATAGGATGATTAAGGGATTGGAGCACTGCCTGATGATGAAAAGCTGAGAAACCTGGAGCTGTTTAGTCTGGGGAGGAGAAGGCTGAGAGAGGGTCTAATAAATATATACAAATATATGAGGGCTGCGTGTCAAGAAGGAAGGGACAGGGATAGCCTTTGCTCACTTGTGCTCTGTGATAGGACAAGGGGTAATAGATGTAAACTACAGCACGGTAAGTTCCATCTCAACATGGGGAAGAACTGCAAGGCTCCCCAGAGAGGTTGTGGAGTCTCCTTCTCTGGAGACTTTCAGGACTTGCCTAGATGTGTTCTTGTGTGACTTGTGCTAGATTATATGGTCCTGCACCGACAGAGGGGTTTGAACTTCAAGACATCCAGAGGTCTCCTACAACCCCTTAACATCCTGCAATCTGGAAATGCTGACATAAGCACTCAGTCACTGCAGTGAGCTTCTCTTCAGTCCCTATAGAGATGTGACCCTATCAGGAGTTTTCCCCCTATTCTTCAGAGCAACACACAATACACTCCAACACCAGAGAATGTCTACTACTTATAATTAAACACGCTGCCAATAGAAGTTATTAGTATGTAAAAGCATGCATTAAGTATACTAGGAACAGCTATTTTTGGTCATTAAAAATATTAGCACATCAGACATTTCAGTCTGAAACAAGGCTGGTCACACCTTAGCATGTGTACTGTGTAACTGGACATGCTGCCATACGCAGAGGTCACCCACCTGCCCCAGGCTGGTGAGATGAGGAATTCTCTTGAAAAAACTACTAGACTCTTTATTCCTTGGGAGTTAAGCCCTGCACTAAGATTTACTCCTCAAACACCCAGGTTTGGTTAGCCTTGTGCATAAATAGCACAAATACCATATAAAATGGTACTCCCTCCTGAAGTACCCTTCAATATAGTAGGAGACAACTAGACCTACCAGAGGTTTCTGCATCCACACCGCTATCATCAGCCACTTTCAGGAAGATCTGAAAAGCAATAAAAAATGTCAGTGAAAATTGGTAGAGGAGCAATACTATGGGAACTGCTTCAAAAGGTCACAAAACTGACAGATTCAGCACAACAACAGAAAATCTGGGGCTTATCCTGCATGTGATGAGGAAATGGACTTTGTAGCTCCTCTATAGTTTCCAGGAGCCAAGCTGTAACCAGATACCAGCACCTCCTACTTTCCTATGTCAGTTTTCAGTGCATCTCAAATATAAGCTCCTTCCCATGTCTCAGATAAAGATGTAGTTGACTAAATTTGGGGAATCTCATCTTTCTCCTAGCCTAACAGTGCTCACAGTCCTCTTCGTGCTTGAATGGGTACTGTGTTGTGGAGTGTGCTCCTTAGACTCTTACATTGTGATACTGTGATACTGTGATTAAAAAAGAATCTCCACATTTCCAAACTGCAGGTAGCAGTCAAGGTCTTCACGTCTGTAGGAGGACCAGAAGGCAATCTCAGTAAGTGGCAATATTACCATTTTGATTTACCTTGTCACCATTTAAAGAAAATAAAATTTAGAAAGAGAACTTTCACATACATAGAGGGTAAAGCACATGGCACATCTGTGATAAAAGAAAAGGTGACCTGTCAGTTGGACACAAGGAACAAACCTTAAAGACATCTCTGACAAGGGCATACATCTAAGTGGTTTCTGTGAAGAGGTTTCAGCCTCCAGTACTGAAATGTGTGTTTTCAACTAAATGCAGCACAAATCATTCTTATAAAATACCTCAAAGGTCTTTAACACATTGATTAGATGCCAAACTGGGGGCAAATTTTCACATGAAATCTCAGCAAAGTGCAACTGAATTCAAAGGACCTGTCTATGCCTGCCTGTACTGTATTTCAGCTTTTAATGCATGCTTCCATGAGTACACACTTAATGGGTCAGAAGACAACCCATTTTGGATAGGAACACAAAGCGGCCTGTTCCACAGTAGATGTTTACAGGAGAAGCTAAGACCTGGTCTCATTCTTAAGTCTATTGTTAGTCATTTTTCCTAGTTTAAGTCCAAACAGAATCTTCAGCTGGCTCACCTCCTCCAGTGTGGTTTCAGAGATGCCATAGCTGGAAATGGCAAGATCAGAAAGACGGTCATCGATTTCATGGAACAGTTCCACAAAAGCTCCCTCTTTAGCAGCTTTGTATGGCAAAACATAGGTTAATTCATGGCCAATGTCCTCCACTAGCCTGGCCTCAGGAACATGTTTTGTAATGAGATTTGAAATTGCAGAAACATCTGGAAAAAGCAAAAGGAAAACATGGTGTTAATCTTGCTCATTACCTGGAAAGAGCTCACTCAGAGAAACCTTGCCCTAACAAAAAGCAGGAAAATGAGATATCTCTGGAACAGAGTTCATTTCTGTGTAAAGTCTAGACAAGCTTGAACAAAAGACTAGGTCCAAGATTAGCTATTCCTTTTATTTGGAAAACTTGGAAAAGCTTGTACATGCTACTGGCAGCTCTGCAGGTCTCGCTGGTGCACAATTCACCAGCAAATGCTATATATTACTAACAGGCCCAGAAACTATATAATCTTTGTTTATTAAATCTAAGGACAGCTTGAACAAAAATGTCTCCCACACACGCAAAAAAAAAAAAAGTTTCAATATTTGCACATTGAAGAATTACATCTCTGTGAATTTAATAATTGCCCCAAGATGGTAGCCTCGAAGGTTAAGGCTGCTGTGCAAGGTCAAAGATAGAGCAATGTCAGTACCAGGACTGAGTTTTACATTCTTCCCCAAGCCTCACCTATTGTCAGTGTGTCACTTTCATGGTCACTGCCAAGGCCAGCATCAGAACTGCTCTGAGAGACACTGTCATCCTGGTTACAAAAAAACAAGCAAACAAACAAAAAGACAATCATTGTTTCCTGCTGCTTAATCAAGAAAAACGCCCACTAGCCTAGATAACTCCAATCATATGCTGCAACAACATGCTGGATATTCCACAGAGAAGTCAGAAAGTAATGGTAACATGACCCTGCAAAGGGATGAAATACAAGGTGGTCATAAAAACTCAAGAGGTCACTGAGTGGTACAAAAGTGTGCACATTATGTATTCTCTGTCTCTCTAATCAGCTTTGGACCACTGGCATTGAAAGAAACTATAATGGAGATGCATGTCCCATGCAGCATTTTAACCAGACATGATCTGGCATAGTACCTATAAAAGCAAGTAGCAATTTTAAAGAGTAAGGAATGTCTTTTGAGACATTCTCTCTTAGCTGCTGCTTTCCAGAAGCCTAAGATTTCATGAAGGAAGAATGAATACAAGCAGGAATGGTCAGCTGTACCTTTTTCAGGTAGGACACTGTGCTGCTGCTGTTTCGGCAGGAGCTCAGGGAAGAATCCACATCCTTCTTTACCAGAGTCAAATAATAGCCTGTTCCCAGATGGTTCTTCAAAAAGAGAGAAGAGCCAACACAGCAGAGCTTGCCATGAGAAATTATGGCAATCCGGTCACCCAGAATGTCTGCCTCATCCATATGGTGAGTGGAGAGAATGATAGTGCGGCCTGGAATGAAGCAAGGGAAAACACCACTGGTAAGTCAAACATACACATGTTACTGAGCCAAAGCCACAATCATCTGCATCTTGCCATGGAGATAGATGGCACAAGTCCAGGTTCCTTTGAACGAGACTAGCAGTACATCTGTTTCACAACTGCTGTCGTATGTTTATTCTCTCCACTCTCTGCAGGCCCTTGTCATGCTCAGCAAAGGCAGGTTGTTCATTTCATGTCAGCAAGGTTGTTTGCACAGAGTAGGACAAGACACTGCTGCACATCAAGGGTGAATTTCTGACTTTTAACTACCCTTACAACCCAATGAGGAACATTGTTCATGGGCTCTGACATGAATAGAATGAAATAGGAGAACAGATAAGAGATCAGAACATCCTTACCCTGCACGCTTTTGTTCCTTCCTCAGTGCACACAATAGATTTGCAAAGTAGGTTGCTATTTTGAGAGAACACTCATGAATCATATTGATTTTCTTTTGCTTTCCATGACACATTTAAAGACCACATACCTTGCCGATACTTCAGCAGCAACTCCCATATCCCTCTGCGAGAATAAGGATCCACCCCAGCTGTAGGCTCATCTAGAATGACAACCTTGGAGCCACCAACAAAGGCTAAAGCAACGGAGAGCTTCCTCTGCATGCCACCTGACAGACACAAGAAGAAAAAGATGTTCAACCTAATCTAGGATACTGAGATCTCTGAGAGAGAGCAGAATTACATACTCAGAAGAACAGGCACTGCCATTGTTTCAGGCATTCAGGGTCCTGTGACCTTCATGGGCAGGACAATTCATCTGGAATCTAATTCTCCTGCTACTGCAGGAAACCACACCTTGCAAACCCTTCCTCAGGTGAATCATATTATCTGAACATTGGCAGCAGCTAGTCACCAGCCTGGAGGCCTAATCATATTTGAGGTTCTGGAGAATGGGTCTCCAGAGCCTCTGGCAGTAATAGATCCTTCAGAGAGAGTCACCTTGTGGAATAGGCAGCAGCAAGGTACTATATTACACTCTCCAGCACTAAAGCCATATGTGTCTGTCTGCTCTCCCTTCCCAAGGCACCAAAAGGGCAGTCTCTGCCAATAGTCAAGCTAGAGACAAAGTAATCACAATCCTTTAGCTATCTGGTACAGAAGTCTTGCCACTCCTGAATGAAGGGGAAGAACATTCCAGGATGACAAATGAAGAAGCAGAAGTCAGAAATGCATATACAGTTCACAAACAGCAATGGACTTAGAGATTACATTCTGAGCCAATCTTACCTAAACCCATAAAATCCAAACATATTAGAGAAAGCTGGACTATGTCATAATGTGAACAAATACAAAATACTCAGAGAAAGTCAGTGTCTTGCTATGACCATTAGATAACATAGGACAGTGAAAGATTTTTAAGTTTTCTAAGATATACTGATTAGATACTTTAAAAGAACTGATTTTCTGAAGTGCTTAATTATGTGGTAGCCTTAAATTGGAGTACCCAACCAAAAGGTGTGATGTAGACAGTGAAACCCAAGAGATTTCTTTTCTGGGGCTGTGGAAGCAGCTGAGAAATCTAAAAGCAGCTGAACCTACCAGAGAGTTTGCTTGTCCTAGCCTTCAGTTTGTGAGGCAAACCAACATCTGTTACCATCTGCTCCATCTCCTCTTTCACCTTCTTTTCTGGCAGCCCTTTAAGGCGAGCGTAGAACCAGATGTGCTCCTCCACAGTTAGCCTAGAAAATAGGAGCAGGCTGAGAGTACAGCTGACAGTACCATGTTGGGATTAATCCCTTGCATTAGCATTACAACAGGTATGTTTGTTTGCTTGGGAAAATACCTTTTAAGATTGAGGTTTCAAAAAGGAGCTACTGACTGGGTGTGCTAAGCTTGGACTTGATTTCAGGGTGTGGTTATTCAGCACCAATGTAAACAATACTCTTTCAAGGGTGTCTGAGTACCCTAAACATTCCAAATCACCAGACACTAGGGAATCATTTGGCCTAGTTAAGTTTAGTGGAGTTGGTGTCTTTAAAAAAACCCAAAAAATAAAAGTGTAGACTCTTGCTGATAATTCACAGGCAGGTAAGAACATGTTAACGAACATGAGAGTAGTATATCCTTGTACTACTCTCACACCACCCTGCTATCTCACACCATGCACAGAGGTAAAGATAGGATCGCTCCAGATGAAAATACACTATTGTCTCCTGAAGAACTGTAATGTTAAGTAGACAATATTAGCTCTGTGTCTCCCAGATGTTACTTACAAGTCAAACAACACATTATGTTGTGGACAGACACCCAGGTTCTGTCTGATGGCACTGAGCTCAGAGCGGATATCTTTGCCCAGGATGAAGGCTGTACCCGAGGTTGGAGGAAACAAGCCAGTCAAGATGGACCTGAAGGACAAACACAACAGATAAGCAGGTTCCACCACTAAGAAATGGCTGCTGCACATGCTAGGATAGATGAATGCAGAGTGGGTGGAAGCCCTGGGGAGCTCACACATCAAGAAGGTAGTCTGAGAAACACTAGCAAAAGCTAATGGATTAAAAAAAAAGATTGGCTCTAATGGTTTTGACAGTGATCAAAGCACACTCACATGACTGCTTAAAAACATTTTCCTCTAAAAGCTTTTCATCCTTTCAGTCCAAACACATTTCCTTACACTGGTAAATCATAATCACAAATGGCATTACTAAAAAATGCTGGCAGCAGATCTGTTCCTGCAGCTCAACCTGAACTAAGTCTGGTTTCAGTCACCTGTATCTGTTTATCTTCTGAGGCAGCTGCACAACTAGAGAGTAAATCAGCAGTGTTCCACAGAAATCACTCGACCACACCAGTCTGCACCAGCCTGCACACTGCAGTTACACAGCTCCCACTACAATACTGACAGGAATTGTGGTACTCAGTCATTTTCCCCATTTTCTTATAGCATTCTTTTACTCTTACATGGTAGTGGTTTTCCCTGCTCCATTATGTCCCAGAAAGGAGGTGATTTGTCCTTCATAGAAGTTCAGCGTGAGACCATCTACAGCAACTTTTTTGCCATCACGGTAAACTTTGACCAGATTCTGGATAGAAACACCAAGGCTCAGATGCACAGGCTCTTCCTCCTTGCAAACTGGAAGAAAACAACAAAGTAAAAAGAGGTATGACAGGCTTTAGTATTTACATCAAGATAAAAGAAGAAATGAGATATATGAAGAATTGACCCCATTTCTTCCTCAAGGACAGGAACCTTCCACAGAAGCTGTCCTTTAGCTCATTTCCTCTACTGGGACTATCTGAGAGCTGGAAATTTCCAGTGTCAGCAGGGTAAGCAAAAATGGGAGGAATTCTCAACCCTATGAAGCTGGAATACCAACCTGGAGCCAAGTGGGCAAAGTACCTTGGGTTTCTCTGGATATCCACACCTGATTGGTATACCCAAACTGTGACAACAAAGGGATCACTAATTTCACCTTAAGTCATGCCAGTCCTGCTGTCTTGGAACTCTCATTACAAAAAAGCAGACCATAATACTTCACTGCAGAAAGGCTGTGCATCCAGCACTTACCTTCTGAAGGCCCCTTCTGGTCAGGATGAGGGTGCTGCCTTTCATGTGGGTCCTCGCCAAACCAGTAAGACTTTGTAAAAGGAAAATACCAGGGCCTAGGAATCCCATACTGGCCTAAAGAGAAAAACATTACGTGAGTCTGGCTGCATCTGGCCCTTTCCTTGTATTAGGTTTAGGACAAGAAGGGATATATTCCACTTGTAGGTTAGGCAGAACTAAGAGATCATTCTTGGTGAGGACACTGTCAGACTTTGAGGAAACACACATCTCTTTCCTCAGACCCTGAAGTGAACTTCTGGGTTAAAAGCCCTGTATTGGAAGATGCTAAGGAGCTACATGTGATACTGAAAGTGTCAACTCTCCCACTGCAGTGGAGTCTGTGGACTTAGCAGTTCAGAGAAGGAAACAGATGATGTGCAGCAAAGCTTCAAGGGCTTAGCTCAGCCATCACCAAAATTGGGCACAGTTTCCGGTGGGCAACAGTCACTGCTGTTAGCAGCAGCAGCCTTACTGCAATGCTGGTTTGTGGTTTACCTCCATGACCTTTCTGCATCTCTGCTTAAAAATGGGGCAAATTTGCATCCTGGCAAACGAATAGGGTGAAAGGATTTATTTAAAAGCATAATGACATTATCCTACCACAGAAGCAGACCTCACCTGGAAACACAGACTCGATGTACCAGGTCATGACCCCATACAGGAAAGTGTCAAACAACATCATGACAGCAGATGTGGTGATGCTAAAACCATCTTCTTCCAACGGGCTCTCAAAGAAGTTGTTCCATTGAACACCAACTCCCTGCTCCTCAAACAGTGCAAAGTACTCACAACCAAAGCCAAAGGCTACTGGAGACAGTAGGCTCTGAAAATGGGAGGCATGAACATACATTCAATGTTTCATAAATCCTATCCAACTGAGTACCTCAGCTCTAGCACAAGGCTAAAAAAACATGCTCCAGAAGCCTTATAGGAAAATCTCAAGGCCCAAGGATTATTGTATTTGCAGGGAGGGACTGATAGACTTGGTTCCAGCAAGCAGCCTTAAAGTCTCTGCTGGACCACCATGCAGAATTGTTGATTTCCTTATTTTCTTTACATTGCCCTTTGCACTTCTATGCAAGGGAAAGATCACTAACAGTCACCCTTTTACAGACAATTAAGAAGTGCTGTGCAGAGGAATGGCAGCTGGTTCCTCCAGGCTGCATCTCTGGATTTATGGCATCACAGTGTATACACATCCGGACAGCTTCACCTGCTCCACAAAATTACTGTAAACAAAACCCTCCCAGCAGCTTCCAGCAGGTTCAGTTAGCCCATCCCTCTTCACCATGCTCAGCCATGGCAGCTCTTTAAATATGAAAAACTATCTCACATTCACATTGCCACCTCCCCACCTTGTTATCAGTGTCCAGCTAGAGTGCTGCTGAGTGTCATACTAGCGAAGGCCCAGTACCCAGGACAGTTTTCTTAAGACTCACCGCAAAGATCTTGAGTGAGAAGCTGATATAGTCCTGCCAGGCGACACACAGCACATAAGGCAGGTACAGTGTGAAATAGACAATGCCTCCACAGGCAGCTGCCAGGTTGGCCCTGGAGAACACAGTGCTGATGAGGAAGCACTGCAGGATGGTCACAACAGCAAAAATCGAGAGGAAAACAAACACCACACTAGGGTCGCTGTAAGGCAGCAGATTTCCCACCTGGTAGAAGAACAATACATGCATCAGGCTTTGAGAGTGCTTTTTCGAGTGGCATGAGTACAAGCAGGACCTCAGAGATGCAGTTCAGGAAAGCCTGAGCTTGCTACAGTTGGTGCAGCCTTCCCAGAACTGGGGCAGCACTAGAGGCACCTTTTCAAAAGCACTATATCTATTACAGCCCCTCCTACTGTTTTTCGCCATGCAGCCCAGGTTTAGTCCAACACCTTGTATGCAAAAAGAGCCCACCCTTGCTAAGTCCCCCACAGTGTGCCAGTGCAGACCACTGCTTAGCAGGCTCTCAAGGCTCTAGATTCTGCTGTCACAGACCAAATCCACTGACTTACCTTGAGAATCAGCACCAGCAGGCCTGCACTCATCAGGAGAGGGATGAGGCTGCTAACAAACCAGCTTAGCCAAAGGATGCCATTGTCAAGTCCCATAATCCTCATTGTCTCCTTCAGACGGGCTTCCTTCTCATACACAATGCCCTTAATTATCACAGCCACTGA
Organism: Tricholaema leucomelas; assembly: GCA_013400475.1. Lineage (NCBI taxonomy): Eukaryota > Metazoa > Chordata > Aves > Piciformes > Lybiidae > Tricholaema lacrymosa > Tricholaema leucomelas. The sequence goes on from WAAF01018370.1 coordinate 46,543, forward strand.
ATAGATCCAGGCCAGAGTCATGAAGAGAGGCATAGAGCGGCTCATGACACGCAGAAATCTGAGAGAAGGAAGAAAAGGGGCCAGAAGAACAGAGTTAAACATCACTTCAAGTTAGGGACTAGCAGAAAATGATGACAGGTAAGGCTTCACAAAACACAATGCAGGACCAGTGTCTCACCAGGAAGCAAGGTTGATGGGCACAGAGTGCATAACCAGCCCTAAGTGGGAGCTGAGAGTTGGAACTGTTGTTCAGTGGAAAAGGGGATGCAAAGATCTGCCTTTCCTGGGGACTGTTCTCAACTGTCCTCTTTTCACTCTCCTGTGCATAGGTCTCTACTTTTTTTCCAGTGTTATTTTTGCCTGCATCAGGTTTGCGGATATAGTTGCATGTCAGTAATGTATGCTGTTTGCTAAAGTCCTGCACAGTCCATCTCCTAGGAAGGACTCCACAAAACATATATATTTTAAGTCCTCCACACAGCTAACCCTGATTCCAGGGATTAGGAACACCTTGGAGACTGGGACATAAATCATGCAAGGAGTGACAAAAGCCCATTCCTCTCAAGCCACAAGCTCTAGAGAGCTTTCAAAGAAGCCTGCATACATACATGTCATCCACATAACAAGGGTAGGGCATCTGCTGTACATAAACTCCTGTTTTCTTCTCCGTGCCTGTCTGCACCCTGATGATGGCCTGTTCCACTACATCCTGCAGGTAGGCAAAGCCTCCCCAGACATAGCGCATGTCCTCAAACGGGTCAGCACGGGGACCAGGATCCCAGTACCTGCACCAAGGGACAAGACCGTTCTGTTAGAAATCCTCCTCATTGTACCTCCCATAAAAAAATGTCCTCTGGGATGTGTGTCAGGACTCACCCATCCTTGATCTTGTTGGTCCTTTCCACATTATCAATGTCCATGCGTATCTTGTATTTCACATGTTGAGGGAGTTCCAAGCTGTTAGGGGCTATTTCAGAGAAGACTATGCCAGCCCAGAACCTTCTTTCATCCAGAAGCTCCAAGGACTTGTTTATAAGACGGACTTCTGTGGCCACAGGCTCCAGTTTGTCCAAGTTGACACACTAGATAGTGACAGATTTGGAAGCGTTTACAGGATATGCTGCCAAAGCAGAATGTGCTTTGTTTATGTTAGGAGGGGAGGAAAAAAAAGATAACTCTGAAACTCTAATGACTAAGAAAAGGCTGCAGCACTGGACTTTGCAGTAGCTCACTGTAAAGGGGCCCAGCTCTGCTTACCAGGAGCCCAGTAAGTTGCTACAGATGTCAATTTTCCTGCTTGATGGTCATCTGCCTGTCAAATACATCACTGAGAAATATCCCAGCAAGGTATTTTCCAGATAAAGGGCTAGTTAGCACTGCAGTACTAGCTACAGGGTCCCATCCGAGCTTCAATTTCCATAGTATTTTACTTTCTGTTACAAGTAAACTGAGTCTGACTCAAAGCCTCTAAAAAACACTGGAGAGACCCCAAGGCTTTGGATTAAGGTTTGCGCTCATCTGCCAAGATGATCAAGTAACGCATTTCAACATTCACCATGCCTTCCTTACTTTAAAGCAGCTGCTAGCTTCACCACAGTCCCCAACTGAAAGTCTATGAAAGTCTAGTTCAAAGTAAGAGCTGTTAGACAATGGAGCAAGCAGCATCTTTCGGTCACCCAGGAGCAGCAGAGTGGGGAACTACACGCAGTGGCCAAAGCCAGAGCTTCAAGAACGTGGCCTACAGTTATGTTCCAATATCTGCGTTTAGGCACCTGAATAAATATTTTCTCACATGCAGAGCACTCAGGCCTACTAAAGCCTTGTCATTTACAGAAAATGGACCGAGGAATGTTTATCTGCTTTGCAGGAACATGCAGGTGAAGACCAAGCTGCTGCCCTCCCCCAGCTCCCTGCCCATACTAGCAAGATCTCACCTCCATGAAGCGGGAGATGGTCTGGATAGCCCGGTCTGTTTCATTGAAGGCATCTACCCAGGTATACACTGAGCCATTTTCTGTCTCAAGGTCCTCTGGATGTTTTGATAGGAATCGGGCAACATCCTCCACTGTCCAGTTGGAAGCTGGCAAGTGCAGGTCCCAGAGAGCTTTGCCCTTCAGCAGCGTCTGCAGATTTCATTTTCAAAGGAGAAACAGTTCTTAAGAATTAATGTTAGATCTCCTCTACCATAAAGAAAAAGACTATTAGTTTGGAAAAGGTTTTTAAAAGGTGCAGGGGGAGGCCTTTTGCCATACTGAGATCAGCATGGTGAGGAACTTCCTTCCTTCCTTGAAAAGCCTGTCTGCCTGGGGATAGCCACGCCGACAGCGTGCTTTGCAGGCAGGCAGGCTGCCTTTGCGTCCTGCCAACTCGCTCCCGGGCAGAGGGCAGCAGAGAGCCACACACAGCGCTGTGCCACCAGACGCACAACGGCTCTTGCGCCAGCACAAGCCGTAGGAAGGTGTTCAGGAGAAACACTTTTGGCTGCTGGTGGATGTCAAGCGCTGCTTCCAGCTGGATTGGAGAGAGGCTGTGGCATGGCCGGGAGCAGTGCTGAGTAGAAATCACAGGATCACAGGATGTTAGGGGTTGGAAGGGACCCAAGGAGATCATTTAGTCCAACCCCCCTGCCAGAGCAGGACAATGCTATCTAACACAGATCACAGAGGAACACATCCAGACAGGCCTTCAAAGTCTCCAGAGAAGGAGACCCAACAACCTCTCTGGGGAGCCTGTTCCAGTGCTCTGTGACCCTCACAGTAAAGAAGTTCCCCCTTCTGTTGAAGTGGAACCTCTTTTGCTGCAACTTACACCCATTGCTCCTTGTCTTGTCACATGGAGCAAGTGAGCAGATCCTGTCCCCCTGCTCCTGCACAGCCTTCAGATGCTTACAAACATTTATCAAATCTCCTCTAAGTCTTCTTTTCTCCAGACTAAAAAGCCCCAGGTCCCTCAGCCTCTCCTCATAACCCATACCCTCCAGTCCCCTAATCATCCTTGTAGTCCTCCGCTGGACCCTCTCCAGCAGATCCCTGTCCCTCTTCAACTGAGGAGCCCAAAA